>OY770107.1:19846486-20033986 GCA_963669365.1 Verbascum thapsus
CACATTATTGTGCCATAATTAAAATGAACCAATATCAGACACCTCATGTGATATTTCAGTATTTCACTCTTGAACAAAGAAGCATAACAATTGAAAAATGAGTATGCACCCTATTTGGTATAGACTGCTCAGCCTCAGCTGCCTTTTTGAACGATCGACCTTTCAGCTCATCTTCACGTCTCTGTCTATCCATCCTGGAATATCCATCAAACGCAATGACTCAAAGAGAAACGGCGAAATCTAGCAAATTGTCACATCTAACAGGTAAATGTAATTAATAAAAAAAATCAGAAATGAAATTTTCTAAAGGTGCTCTTTTTCCACCACATTTCTCGCAGGAAAAAAAGGAAAAACAATAAAAAAAAATGTATATATGAAAAGGTAATCTCTACTAGGGATGGTAATGGATCTGGATCCAACCCGGAACAACCCCGCCGGTTCCAGTTCCTAGGCGGTTTCGGTTCTCAAACAGAACCGCTCTCTCTTTTTTTCCCTTCCCATAAAATAAGCTAATGTTTGACACCTATTTGACACAAATCCATAACGCAGAAAACTTGGAAGTGCAGAACACAGGCAAACATGAATTACTAATCTTGAAAAATCTCCTCGAGTCTCTCAATCTCTCCCTCCTCTAGAATCTCTTAATTCTCGACTATCAGTAATCACTAATCAACAGTCAATCTAGTTCTCCAGCCGCGCAAATTTAGCTTCTCTCTGTGGTATGTTTACAGTGTTGCAAGTGTTTGTCATAAATGCCAATGTGAAAGTATTTCATTTAAATTGTTTTGAGGTTTCAATTTTGATAATATGTGTTTTGTGTTTTTATTGAGAATTTGTTCCGGGTTTTTTGATGATGTAAAACCTCAAAGAAAATTGCCCAAATAACCCGACATGTCAATGGAATTTGTTCTGGATTTCTTGAATACTATGTATCTTTTGTGCTCTGAGTTTTGTTAATCTAGATTTTGCCAATAGTATTACTGGTTTTGTAGTGTTGAAATCTATAAATAATAAGATATTCTTGAAATCTATAGATTATAGGCTAAATTTTCTCTATTTATTTTGGGAGTTGATTGCTAATTCTTAGGGATTTGATCCCTGATTTCTAGGGATTATTTTAGATGCAGTTTTCCTTAATTAGGCACACAATTGTATATAAATAGGAGCTATGTACTAATCACAAAATATATGAAAACAATCTCTTTTCAACATGGCATCAGAGCCAGAATATTTGTTAAGTTTTCTACTTAAAAATTTTACGAGCCTTCGCTGTTGATTATCACCTTTATCATTGACTTTCATAGTCAAAGCATTTCATACACTAATTCTGAAAATGTCAGAAATCTCAAAATTTTCATATAAAGATCAGGTGTATTTCAGAAATGGGGAACGAAATTCTCAAGTACAGTTCAGATCCAACAAGGGAATTGAAGAACTTAAGAAAGAAGATATCGAAAAACTTAGAAGTGGTCTTAATTTCCTAACTGAACCCTCTAGTGCATTTTCATTGTCTCAATCAGGTAACTGCCATGTTTCTTATTCTTTTGGTGCCTCGGATTTACCTCTTTCTAATTCATGGATAATCGACTCCGGAGCTACTGACCATATGACACATAACCCAACCAGGTTTTTTGCCTATTATCCATGTTCCGGTAAAAAAGTTATAGTGGCAGATGGTTCACCTGTGACCGTTGCTGGTCAAGGAACAATAAATTTAACACATTCGATTTCTTTAAAGAACGTATTACATGTTCCTAAATTGTCCACTAACCTTTTATCTATCCACCAACTCACCAAGGACTTGAATTGCAAAATAACCTTTTTTCCTACACATTGCATTTTTCAGGATCAGGTTACAGGGAGGACGATTGGATTTGCTAAGGAAAGAAATGGACTCCATTATCTTGAAGAAATGAGTGCAGATAAAGACCAATTATGATATGAATGACAATGAGGAAGCGGCGAAGCCCCTGCTCGTTTATCGTAGGCGCGGGAAAGTACAAAGTGGCTAGAAGAGTCCGGCCGAAGTTAGAGTCCTTGCTGTCGTCCTTTTGTTTATTTCCTTTATTGTTGCGGTTATTTTGGTTACTTTATTATTATTTTTGGGATAGAGTCCTAGTTGATTTGGGGATAGAATCCTAGTTGATTTGGTTAGGTTTTGTTTAAGTATTTGTTGGATGGCTGGACAGTATTATTCATTATTCAAGTTTCAATAATATTTTGAGTTTTCGGCTAAAGGCTTGGGCAACTTTCTTTGATAGTTGTAATTCGGTTCTTAACAATTTGGTCCGACCTGCCGGATCTTAAATTCCGGTGCGACGATCATGACTCGTTCCAATGAATCTCGCTTCACGTCCCTCGAAGAAAAACAGGAGGAGTTCGGTAACAATCTCGCCGACGTAACGACACGTCTAGCGACCGTGGAAATCACCATGCAGCAGCAATTCGCGGATCTGATGGCTGCGATCAATTCCCTCCATGCTCAGCCGTCACCTCCAGCGGCTACAGTGGCGGAATCAGAAACGGCCACCCGAATTCCGCCCATGGCTCCGGGTCCGCGGGCTCATAACCCCAACAACACCGCGGCCAACAACCCCACGCCGACCCCGCTGCCCGTTTTCGATGGCTCTAATCCGTTGGGGTGGCTCGCAAGAGCCAAACAACACTTTGACGTACATGAGGTACCGGAAGAACGTTGGCTCCATCTCGCGATGGTGGCAATGGAGGGATCGGCCCTTCATTGGTTCCGATGGTTGCGCCAGGATCAGCCTCAACTATCCTGGTGGGAATTCTCCGAGGCGTTAATACTGCGATACGACGAGCGCCTAGAAGGTAACGCCTATGAACGCTTAGCAGATGTGCATCAAAGGGTTCGGTGAATGATTATTTCGATACCTTCATTCAACTTGCGAACCAAGTGCCGGATTTACCCACGGCCCAGCAGCTAGGCTATTTCTTGCATGGCCTCGAGCCCACCATCCGCTCGAGTGTGCGTATTTGGGACCCCCCCAATTTAGCGACGGCACTGAATCTCGCTAGGCGAATCGAGAGTGCCATCCAACACCGACACTATGGAGGTTCAGGCTTTAAGCCCGAACGGCCCCCGCCTGTCCTGTTTCGAAACACGGCTGCAAGCCATACTCGGCCGGCGGCTAGCGCGCGTCCCGCGACCCAATCGCAACATAGCGTCGCAACGCGGCCGCCCGAAAGGCATAAGTCATCCGGACCCCCACAGATCCTCTTTCCAAGGGTCGTCGGCATCCACCCAATCCTCAAATCGAACTCTGGTGAGAAGGTTGTTGCAGCAGGATTTCTTGGATCTTAAGAGCAAAGGGTTGTGTTTTCGATGCCGCCAGCCGTTTCACCCGTTACATGAGTGTCCGATGAAGCACTTACGGGCGTTAATTGTAGACGAAGAAGAGGCGGGCGATGACGGGCAGAATAATGAGGATCATATATGGGAGGAACCTATTGGAGAAGTTGAGGAGAAGCAAGGCAGCGACGTGGCTCTCCCTCTATTCTCCATGGCGGGTATCTCGGGGCCCAAAACCATGCAGTTGCGAGGAATTATCAATGATCGTGACGTCACTATTTTGATCGATAGTGGGGCCAGCCACAGTTTCCTCTCGAAAGCCATGGTGTCTGACTTAGGGTTAATCCCGACAGTCACTAACACATTCAAAGTTCGGTTGGGTGACGGGCATATCGCAGATTCTGAGGGCGTATGCAGGAACGTAACGATCCAATTAGGCTCGTGCTCGATCCAAGCCGATTGCTTTGTGTTTCCGCTTGGGGGAGTGGACGTAATTTTGGGTATAGCTTGGTTGGAGAAATTAGGTGACGTTCGGGTTAATTGGGGTAAGCTGTCAATGTCATTCGAGTGGCAAGGAATACCGGTACAGCTATTTGGGGATCCGTCGCTCTGTCGCTCACAAGTGGGCTTACGTGCCCTCATCCGCACCTCCGAACCCGAGTTTATGGCACTGTTGTGGGAGGCGGATTTGGGCCAGTCGTTGGCAAGCCGCACTAGCACCAACGAAGCGGGTAGCCGGGTAGTGCAGGCTATTTTGGAAAAATTCAACTCGGTGTTCGGTGACCCTACGGGGCTACCCCCAAGACAATCTCGCGACCATTATATCGAGCTTCAATCGGGGAAGGGGCCCGTGTCGATGCGACCTTATCGATATGGGCAATTGCAAAAGGATGAAATCGAGCGGCTCGTAGAGGATATGCTCCTCGCCGGTATCGTTCGACCCAGTTCCAGCCCCTTTTCCAGCCCGGTTTTACTTGTGAAGAAAAAAGACGGAAGCTGGAGGTTTTGCGTGGATTACAGGGAGTTGAATAAAATTACAGTACCCGATAAATACCCGATTCCTATTATTCAGGAGATGCTTGACGAGCTATCCGGTGCCATGATTTTTTCCAAAATCGACTTGCGCTCGGGCTATCACCAAATTCGGATAGCGCCGAAAGATATACCGAAAACGGCGTTTCGAACTCACAGTGGTCACTATGAATTTCTAGTAATGCCGTTTGGGTTAACGAACGCTCCCGCAACATTCCAGGCTACCATGAATGATTTATTTCGGCCCTACTTGAGAAAATTTGTGATTGTGTTTTTCGATGATATTCTCGTGTATAGCGGATCAGAGGCCGAACACGCCACGCATCTAACGTGCGTACTTCAGGTGTTACAGGAAGGGGAGTTCAAAGCCAACCGGCACAAATGTTCCTTTGGCTGCCGTTCCGTCGAATACCTCGGACATATTATCTCGGCCCAAGGGGTATCGATGGATCCGGCCAAGATTAGCACAGTGTTGGATTGGCCGAAGCCCAAATCAGTCCGTGATGTGAGGGGATTTTTGGGCCTCACCGGTTATTACCGTCGGTTTGTGAAGAATTACGGGATGCTAGCTCGACCCCTAACTCAGTTGCTAAAGAAAGATGTAATTTCCAAGTTCGTTTGGACCACCGAAGCAGAACACGCTTTTGGTTCGTTAAAACGGGCCTTAACCGAAGCACCCGTTTTAGCTATGCCAAACTTTGCGCAGCATTTCATTGTAGAATGTGATGCCTCGGGATGCGGAGTTGGGGCCGTATTAATGCAGGAAGGACGACCCGTGGCCTATTTTAGCAAGGCATTAGCCAGGATAACCTTAACTAAGTCGGCGTACGAGAGAGAGATGATGGGATTAGTTTTGGCCGTACAGCACTGGCGACCATATCTTATGGGGCGACGATTTACCGTACGAACGGACCATAGTAGTCTGCGACACCTCCTATCCCAACGAATAATCACGCCGTCGCAGCAGAACTGGGTTGCGAAGTTATTGGGTTATGACTTCAACATAGTCTATAAGCCCGGAACCCAAAACTCGGCGGCGGATGCATTGTCTCGCAAATTCACCGACGTCGAGATATCCGCTATTAGTGGGCCGTTTTGGCAGAATGATTCGGCCATCCGAGATGAGCAACGACACGACGAGTAGATACGCAATGTGGTTACGGATTTGGAGGGCGGGATAGGAAATCATCCCGGGTACGCGTTGCATCAGGACCGGTTATTTTACAAGGGACGCCTCGTTATTTCGGCCGAATCCAAATGGATTCCTACCCTAATGCAGGAATTCCATGATACCCCGTCCGGGGGACACGCGGGTGCATTCCGCACCTATCGTAGGATTGCCTCAAGTGTATATTGGAGGGGTATGTTTAAACGTATTCGAGAGTATGTGGCTAACTGTCTTACGTGCCAGAAATCCAAATATGAAGCGCTTTCTCCAGCCGGTCTTCTCCAACCACTTTCAATACCCACTCACGTTTGGGAAGATATTTCGATGGATTTCATCACGGAGCTTCCAAAATCGAACGGGCTCTCTTGCATCATGGTAGTAGTCGACCGGCTGTCGAAATACGAGCACTTCGTCGCATTAAAATTTTCGTTCACAGCCCATTCGGTAGCGGAAGCCTTCGTAAAGGAAGTCGTGCGATTACACGGGGTCCCCAAAACAATAGTTAGCGATAGGGATCCTATATTTGTTAGTGCATTCTGGAGAGAGCTATTCAAATTGCAAGGAACGAAATTAGCCATGAGTTCGGCTTATCACCCCGAAACTGATGGACAAACGGAGGTCCTTAATCGGGTGTTGGAAACGTATTTACGTTGTTTTACCTCGGATCAACCACGAAATTGGAATCGATGGTTGCATTGGGCCGAGTATTGGTATAACACGGCGTTTCAGACAGCTGCTAAGTGTACCCCATTCGAAGTGGTTTATGGAAGACCCCCCCCCCTCAATTCATCAGTTCTTACCCGGGGAATGTAGGGTAGCAGCCGTGGCCGAGCTGTTGAGGAATCGGGATGCGATCCTTCGGGACCTTAGAGGTAATTTGGTCAGGTCCCAACAAGTGATGATACGTCAAGCAAACAAACATCGAAGGGATATTGAGTTCGAAGTAGGAGACAGGGTATTTCTGAAAATTCGAAAGCATCGGCAAACGTCGATGAACGATCAGGGGTTTCATAAATTGGCAGGACGTTTTTATGGTCCTTTCACGATTGAAGCAAAGATTGGAGGAGCTGCGTATAAGTTAAAATTACCCACGGCGTCACGAATACATCCGGTATTCCACGTGTCACAATTGAAGCGGGCGATAGGGGATCACCCGGTGGAGTCGGAGCTGCCGGCGTCCTTGGAGCGGGTGAGTCCCCATATCAGCGAACCAGAGGACATCGTTGGGGAACGTTCGGTCAAGGTAAATGACCAAAATGTGGATCAGTTATTGGTAAAATGGCGTGGTTATGGTAATGATGAAGCAACTTGGATGGATGCCGAGGAGTTTTTATTGCAGTTTCCGGATTTCAGCCTTGAGGACAAGGCTGATTTTAAGGGGGAAGGAGTTGATATGAATGGCAATGAGGAAGCGGCGAAGCCCCTGCTCGTTTATCGTAGGCGCGGGAAAGTACAAAGTGGCTAGAAGAGTCCGGCCGAAGTTAGAGTCCTTGCTGTCATCCTTTTGTTTATTTCCTTTATTGTTGCGGTTATTTTGGTTACTTTATTTATTATTTTTGGGATAGAATCCTAGTTGATTTGGGGATAGAATCCTAGTTGATTTGGTTAGGTTTTGTTTAAGTATTTGTTGGACGGCTGGACAGTATTATTCATTATTCAAGTTTCAATAATATTTTGAGTTTTCGGCTAAAGGCTTGGGCAACTTTCTTTGATAGTTGTAATTCGGTTCTTAACAAATTATCTCTTTCCTGCTCATCGAACAACTTTTCTTCTGAAATTTGGCTTCATCACTTCCGCCTTGGACATCCACCTTTCAGTTTGCTTAAAACCATGTTTCCGTCTCTTTTCAAAAATATTGATGTAAACAGCTTTCAATGCGATACTTGTGAAATTTCCAAACACCATCATGCCTCATTACCAGTAAGTAACGCAATATCTTCGACACCTTTTTCTTTGATTCATACTGATATTTGGGGTCCATCCAAAATTCCATTTCAGGGGCTAGATGGTTTGTGTGTTTTATAGATGACTGCACTAGAACAACATGGTTATTTCTTATGAAAGAAAAATCTGAAATCAGTAACATTTTTCCGGTTTTTCACAAAATGATAAGTACACAGTTTGGAGTTTCTATTAAAAGAGTTAGGTCTGACAATGCAAAAGACTATTTTAATAGAAATCTTTCATCTTTCTTTGAAAAAGAAGGGATTATCCATGAATCTTCTTGTGTTAATACACCCCAACAAAATGGAGTTGCTGAACGCAAAAATAGACACTTACTCAATGTTACACGTGCACTATTATTTCAGAATAATGTTCCAAAACGTTTTTGGGGTGAAGCTATTTTAACGGCCACATACTTAATAAATAGAGTGCCATCGAGAGTTATAAAACTTTCAAGGCCTATAAGCACGCTTTCTAGTTTTTTCCCTGATTTTAATGGCTCTATGAAATTACCACCTAAAGTGTTTGGTTGTGTCTCATTTGTGCATATTCATTCTCAAAATAGGGGTAAGCTTGATCCTAGAGCTTTAAAATGTGTGTTTGTTGGATACTCGACCACCAAAAAGGGCTATAGGTGTTACCACCCAAATACTGGAAAAATTTACACTTCCATGGATGTCACCTTTTTTGAAAATGAGCCCTTTTTTCAGAATCGAATTCATGCGTTTTTTGATGAATCTAAGGATGACGAAGAGGAACTCATTGATTTTAGTATTCCAATAACAATAGCCCCTTCTCCCACTTCAATTAACGATGTCCCTCATACGATTGAACCTAAAATTCCCGCTAATATTACACCTGAACACCTTGAAACTGAAACTGAACTTTCTGAAGTTGAGCTGGAGAGAGAACATGGTCTGAATTCTGCTCCACCAATAAAGGTCTACTCAAGAAGGAGAGCACCCATTTATGAACTTATGCAAGTCCATGAATCCGAAACAAGTACTGAATCCATCTCGCCTCCGGCATTTATTGATACAGAAAATATTCATGATGTCAATGATTTGAATTTGCCTATTGCTGTTAGAAAAGGATCTCGAAAATGCACTCAACACCCAATTTCTCAATTTGTATCATTTCATAGATTATCTCCCAAACATAGGAGCTTCCTCACAACTATAACTTCTGTTCACATTCCTCAAACATTAGAAGAGGCACTTAAGGATAAAAACTGGGTAAAAGCCATGAGAGAGGAAATGAATGCACTAGAGAAAAATAAAACATGGGAAATTGTTAATTTACCTAGAGGAAAAAAACCAGTGGGGTGCAAATGGGTGTTTACTTAAAATATAGGGCTGATGGGTCTTTGGAGAGATACAAAGCTCGGTTGGTTGCAAAAGGCTATACTCAAACCTATGGAATAGATTACCAAGAAACTTTTGCACCCGTAGCAAAGATGAATATTGTGCGTATCTTGTTATCTTTAGCGGCTAATTTTGGTTGGAGTTTGCAACAATTTGATGTTAAAAATGCATTTTTGCATGGTAACTTAGAAGAGGAAGTATTTATGGAACCTCCACCCGGATTTGATGAAAATTTTAACGGCAAGAAAGTATGCAGGTTGAGGAAAGCACTATATGGTTTAAAACAATCACCTAGAGCTTGGTTTGGAAGATTTACAAAAGCTATGCTAGCAATGGGGTATAAACAAAGTCAAGGGGATCATACTCTTTTTATCAAACATTCAGTTTTTGGCAAAGTAACAGCCTTACTTGTGTACGTCGATGACATTATTATAACAGGAAATGATGACCTCGAGAGAGACTCTCTTCGAAAATGCTTAGCAAAAGAGTTTGAAATTAAAGAAATTGGGAGGTTAAAGTATTTTTTGGGCATTGAAGTGGCATATTCCAAACAAGGAATTTTTATTTCTCAACAGAAGTATGTATTGGATCTCTTAAGGGAAGCTGGTCAACTTGGTTGTAAGCCAGCTAGCACACCTATTGAACCCAATCATAAGATAGCCGAAGAAAAGGAGGATGTTCCTGTAGATAAGGGAAGATATCAGAGATTAGTTGGGAGGTTGATCTACTTATCGCACACAAGGCCGGATATAGCTTATGCTGTGAGTATAGTAAGTCAATTCATGCATGATCCAAGAGAAAAGCATCTCCACGCTGTTCATAGGATTCTACACTATCTAAAGGCCACACCAGGAAGAGGTATTTTGTTCAAAAAAAAATGAAGAGTTTACTGTAGAAGCTTATACCGATGCCGACTATGCTGGTTCTATGATAGATAGAAGATCAACATCAGGTTATTGTACCTTTCTCGGAGGTAACCTTGTGACATGGAGGAGTAAGAAACAACCTGTGGTTGCAAGATCAAGTGCCGAGGCAGAATTTAGAGCTATGGCACATGGAGTTTGTGAACTTTTATGGCTGAAGATAATTCTTGATGATCTTAAAATAAAAAGAGAAGGACCAATGAAACTCTATTGCGACAACAAATCTGCCATCAGTATAGCACATAATCCGGTGCAACATGACCGCACCAAACACATTGAAGTAGACAAACACTTCATAAAGGAAAAGCTGGACAGTGGCCTGATTAGCACTCCATTCATGCCATCAAGTAATCAGTTAGCAGACGTACTAACAAAAGGACTACATACTTCAAGATTCCAAGAAATTACAATCAAGCTGGGAATGGAAAACATCTATTCACCAGCTTGAGGGGAGGTGTTGAAATCTATAAATAATAAGATATTCTTGAAATCTATAGATTATAGGCTAAAATTTCTCTATTTATTTTGGGAGTTGATTGCTAATTCTTAGGGATTTGATCCCTGATTTCTAGGGATTATTTTAGATGCAGTTTTCCTTAATTAGGCACACAATTGTATATAAATAGGAGTTATGTACTAATCACAAAATATATGAAAACAATCTCTTTTCAACATGTAGCTTAGCAAGTATCTGCCATTTCACACTTCTACATTGCTTAAGCATCAGTTTCTTGACTAGAATTGGAATCGAGATAGTTCCACATGTATATTGGATTATTGTGGTGTGAATATAAATATATGCTGAAGTGTTAACTGTTATATTCAATCATTTAAGGCCTTTCGTATTAGAAACTATGTATTGTGAGGAACAATTATATGAGGATGAATGAAAAAGATTGGGGGTGGGAAATATTACATCTTTCAAAGGTGTTTGATGTTTATGAGAGGTTAGACATTATTTATTGGAAGATTATAAATTAAGATGATAACGTAATGTATGATAAGAGAAAGATTTATGTAGATCATAAAATCTCCTGGACAAAATTTTGCTATACTGAATAGAAACGTTAGAGCTTAAATCTCTGAGTACAAACTCAATCAAGTGACTAGCTGAGATATATGTTTTAAATTACTGATTTCATTTTGCAGATAAAAGAATTTAATTCTCTACCATTGTTCAGTCTCCGAGATAGTATAGTAGTATGGAGATGGGGATATTAAAAGAGATTGAAGTGGGAATTGAGGATGTCTCAGGCAAGAGGGAGCTAATGTCAAATGTATTGGAAGATTTCAAAAGTCAACACAGGGAGTGTATCCATTGGGTGTTAGACTCCAGGTTCTTTAGTAAAAATGGAACTTCTAACTTACACAATCACCATAAGATTTTCTTGTAAAAGACCGGTGTTTGTCGGTGAATATCAATGACAAACACGAAAGTGGTTGGAAGCCAACATCAATTCAATGAAGAAAAAACAAGACGTGAACTTGCACTGATGGTTGTCCGTCTGACATGATTATCCTGTAAGCATAACTAAGTGCCATGGATTTCGAGGAATGTTGGTAGCTTTAAGTCAAGATTTCAGATAATGTCAAGGAGAAAAACTCTTAAGGACATTATGTAGATTCATGATGAGAGAGCCAAATGTCACAACTGTGGACACTGGACACTCATTGTAGACAATTATATGACGAATGATGCTGAGATTGTTAGCCTCTTGGAAAAACTCCAAATCAGAGATATGCCACTGGATGGAAAGGTACTACACATGCATTGTTGTGCACATGTTCTTAATTGGATTGTTAAAGATGATTTAGGAGTAAATGATGATGCAATTGAGAGAATATGAGATAGAGTGATTTATTGGACTACTTCACCTGCTAGAGTAGAAAAAATTGAGGATTGTGCTAGTCAGTTGACTATATGGGATATAGTCAACTGGTTCTGGGTCAGAAAGAACCATGTGGTTCTGATTCCGGACCAGCCGGATCCTACCCGGAACCGACCTGTTGCCTTCCCTACTCTCTACATGACCAGTTCTAGAACATACCGCCTCTGCACCAAACGGATGAAGTGCTGTGGAGGAACAAATGCCCTTTCCATGTCAACAAGTGCAACTACCATGTTTTTTGCTTCATTCTTGAATCCTTCCAAAGCAGTTGTGGCAATTGCTACAACCTACATAAAAGAACCAAAATTCCATGAAGATACACACAATGAATTGAGTTATGAATCTCAAGCTCAATCATGTTTACCTCTCGCTTAAAAGGAGGATATCTTCCAAGGCCAGGTGTGGCATTAGCAGATGCTGAGACAATATCAACTAGTACCCGGTGGACCTGTACAAGGATTTGTGGATATTATGTGCTATGGTCCACAACATAATTGACAAAAAACTCCTAACAAGCAGGACCCAAGCACTATATAAAGAGATGTGAAAATGGGCTTAGTAATAAACACATGGACCAAATACAATCAGAGCTACAGGAACTCACGTTGGCAGTGATTGCCTACCACAACCAATAAACCCAATTAGAGATTTTTCCTGTTCATAATTAATGAGTATAACACTTCAACTTCAAGTTAAAATGATACAGAAACAAAATCCAGCTTCAAACATGTGAATTTCAAGATTAAAATGAGGATTAAAAAAAAAATAGGGAACTTTCAACCTGTGATAACTCATTAGTGAAAAGGAAAACACATGACCAAAGAAATAAAAGGCAAACACATATGATAATGTAAACAAGATGACAGTGGTTTACCTCATCAACACAAAGACGTGAAGGTTCCTTCGCTAGCTCTAAAACAATCTTAATTAAAGACCTTAACCCTTTCTCAGGAGATATAAGGTAAGGTTGATAACCATCTGCTTCGAGCACAATCTGGTAGCATTTTAAATCATTAACACAAACATACTGGAAAGCACTAAGACTTCAGAAAGTATTGATGCTATAAATAGCAGAGAACACATACCCTCTTAACATTACTTAAATCAAAGTGTCTATCTAAAGGTAGTTGCTTGATCCTATTGGGAAAATTGCCTTCAAAACAAGCAACAACTTTCCACCCACCACCCTGGAGAAATAGAGTAATTAAAATCTGAACAAAATTCGAACTTAATAATCACACACTAGAGCATAAAACCATACCGTAGTATCAACAATACATAAGAATCGAGCAGAAAAAAATATTTTGGAGTTGATAAGAATGGCAATAAAAAAGGGCATGAAGATTGCACAGTCTCATTGGTTCTTACAAACAAAATCTGAATTTTGTTATTGATCTTAATAATTTATAGGAATCCGCATAGGATATTCAGTTAGAAAATAAAGAAGCTTGAACCCACAGCCTACAGATAAAACCATAGACAGTTTGTACGATGTCATTTCTTTGAATACAGAGCATATAACGGCATGACTTTGAAGTAAAGTAGAAAAGAAAATGCAAAAAGCGATAACAATAGAACATGACTTTTGTATTAGTTGAGCTGCTTCAAGAAAACCGAAATGAAAGCATGCAAGCTCAGATAAAAATTACACATTGAACTATAAAAATGAGGTAGGAACCCTAAATTACTCCAGATGTGCATAGAAATTTTTTAAGTTATCTAAGGTCACTAACTTCTGCCGATCATGATTTTATATTTACTCACAGAATCTTCCAATCACATATAGCTTATTTCCAATCTCACCTCTCCCGTTGTTATATGCTGGAGGAATTTGTCCTCAAATTCACGGCAAAGCTCCAAAGCTAAAGCTCTCGTACCTTCGGAACTGTGAACCATCTGTTCACCGAGTCTGACTAGTTCGTCCTGTGCAACTTGAGACTTGCCCTGAAGCCTGCAGAATTTGCAAAATCAATAGTCAATAAAGGAGACTTGCCCTGAAGCCTGCAGAAAAAGGACAAAATGCAGCAAATCTACAGGACATCCCAATTTTATTGTTGGTATGTGTAAGGGATACTCTGCCCAAGAGTAATTACAAGATGCAAATGTCAGAAGTCTCATAGAAGGTAGGGTAAAGTGGGACAATGACATTTCTTTTCTGGACAACTAAAAGAAGAAACATAAATACATTAATAGCAGAAGCACAAGAGAAGTGAACCACACTTTTAACGAAGGAGAAAAGAAATACATATAATGACAGTTCAGACAAGCAAACTTCAGCCAGAAAATATATGTTAATAGTGGCTACACAAATGCTATACTGCAAAGAATCATATAAATGCCAGCAAAGCAGGTTTGGACCAGCTTTCTGAAGAAGTGAAACATGATTAAATTTACAGTGAAAAGGGAGATACCTAAAGTATTACTCTCGTAAGTGGTTTACAGGAAGAAATAATGTCTATAAGACGGATAGGCACAAACTGGAAACCAAAAGACAGGAAGTTTGAGGAGAGAGAGAGAGCACACCCAGAGAGGAGATTTGGAAGCCTAATTTTCATGCGGTTTCGGATCTGTTGAGCAAGGGTCTCTACCAAGGCTAGTCTCCCAAGCTTGTTTTGTGGGGCTCCTGTCAGTATAGATTTCAAGCTTTCACTCTCCGCTCGCCATGCCGTTTCTAAAGAATTATCAGCACCAACGCTTCCTGACTGAGCCGATGCTATAGAGACAGATTGACCAATTAAAGCAACCCATGGGATGTCAGATGTACTTCGAGGTCCTTGATTCAATAAAAGAGCCTGCACAGCAGCAAGTACTTTTGGTTCTGAAGATGCTTGGTCTACCTTGCTAATAACTCCAACAGTTCTTGTACCTAAGAAGTAGAAGATATTAACTAGCATACAAACAGCACAGTCTCTTCCAGTTTTCTGTTAGTTATTGAGAAATCAGGATAAAATGTACATAACAAACCCACATTCCCCATCAAGCTCCTTTGCAATTCTGATAGCTTTTGCTGAGGCCACTTCTGGAGCCTGGGAAGCAGGTATCACAACCAATAAAATTGCATCACTGTGTTCCGCATATTGACTCTGTAAGCAAGGAACATGCTATCAGACTTCAAATATTTATAAAACTAAGGACGAAATGGAAAATCTTTCTATTAGCTCGAAGGTCTAAAAATCTAAATGGCACGATTTTCTGCACCAACTTCAGGCAGGACATGATATTTAACTACTAGAATTTTTTTTTAAGGAAATAGGGGTGTAAGATTAAAATTTCTGACTCGAAATACACTCACCAATGAGTCATCGAGACTCCCTTTATCCACCCCAGGCAAATCTATCAATTTAAATGCTGGAGCTGCATAACAAAAACATTAACTATTAGGTAAGTTACAAACGGTTAAAAGAGCAAAGAATGTTGGAAATAAAACTTGATAAAAACAGAAAATATAAAAATACTTGAAAGTCCCACAAAATAAATCTTGCCAACAAATCGGAGTTTAACCCAAGCTTAAAGCCAATTCTTTATTCCTCAGAATAACGGAATCAACTAAAGCTAATTAAACAAGGACTCAAATTATGGCATTAAAATGACAATACTTAAATATTTATATTAAATCTGTTTCGTAACAATTCATCCCCAGAAAACAGCATTGTCCCAAGGACTCGGGAAATTTCTGTATGTGCTCGGGCTGATAACGAGTTGTGCCTGTGTGCTGTCACTGTAATTTTGCTTCTATGCTCCTGGCTATATTGATAGAAGCTTAATTTTGCGGATCAAAAACTCGTATTTTATTCCGAATTGCACATCGAGTCCCTTCAAGAAAAAGCACAATTACATGGCAACTGATAACTCAGGTTCCTGATTTGCCACCAAAATAAGTTGGTCGATATAGTGGTCCAACGAGTCTAATTGCTTGATCGCCACTAATCATTCGTACGCATTTCTAGCCGCCTGACTAACATAGTGCGATATTGGAGCTTCCGAAAGTGTGGTTCATTATGCTTGGCTCCTGGTGGTAGAGCCATCTAACCCAGTGAAGGAATGAGCCCTCCATCGCCACCATTGCACGTTGAATCTTGTTGTCCTCCCTTACGTTATGTATCTGGAAGTGTTGCTCGACTCGACTAATCCACCCGAGTGGATCAGTTCTATAAAAAACCGGAAGAGGGCTTGTGTTACTTCCTTCGCCACGTAACTTAAATGGTATGCTCAGGTTGGAAGCAGAATTTTCCCATATCAGATTCAGCGGTGGTCATAGCTGGGGATGCCGGAGTGTTATTGGGATGGAGCGTGCTTTACACCGCCTTCAATTCCCCAAATTTTTACCAAACTTTATACCATCGCAGCCAACCACATACTCGACTCAGTCTGGTTTTGTGCAAATACTTCTTGAGTATTCTCCAAAGCGATGAACCCTCATCGAGGGATCGAGTCATGGTGGCATCAATCAAAAATCCAGTAGGTTTGACAAAATTATTGGAAATAAAACTTGATAAAAACAGAAAATAGAAAAATACTCTTAAAATTGCTCAAAAGTCCTAGCATAAATCTTGCCCAACAAGCCGAAATTCGACCCAAGCTTAAAGCCAATTCTTTATTCATCATAAACAACGTGGATGAATGAAAACATAAATACTAACACCTATATATATAACTAAAGACTCTTAACTAAGAAAGGATTTAACTAAAGTCTTAAACCAATTAGGAAACTTGATCAATAAGTAAATGAATAGTTGTGAATGGCACGTCGCGTTCATGGCGCACCGTCAAAACCGTGGCATGGCACTTATCTTTGATATGGCGCACGCCATTGGCGTCATTCTCCATGGCATGCGCCTTGAAAGCCCGAAATAGTGCGTCATTTCAAAGTTCGAAATTAAACAGTTTTCTTGGGTCAAAATCGATGGTCAACTAGTCAAATAGGTAAATTGCGGATAAATTTGGATACACAACCATTAAGCCTTCAAAATTAGACGCCAAATTGGAAAAACCCTAACATCTTCAAAATTGGGGCTCCAAATTAGAAAAAAACCTAACCTTTTAGCATATTTGGATTTAGATAATTAGAATATTATCCCTAAAATTAGATTGTTTTTTATAGTTGCATTGAAAGGTTTGACATGAGTTCGTTTTATTTTTTGTATATTTATGGTTTATCTAACACAGTAATGATATTATTGTTAAAAGGCTAGCATATTATTGATTATATTAGTATATATAATTATTTTATTTATATAATTTCTGCTTCGAAAAGGTGTGCGCCGCGCCATTGCCACGCTGCATCACATGACCCTTGTCACCAGCAGCGCCATTCGCCGTTAATAACTATGGGTAAATCTAATTAAATAATTACTAGAAATAAAAAAACTAAAATAATAATACTTGAATATTAGGGAAAATTGCATAATTGGTACCTCAAGTTGGCCTGTACACGAATCTAGTACCTTAAATTGGACCACTTTCAATTTGGGTACCATATGTTCAAAAAATTGTCAATTTCAATACAAATTTCGCCGGAAAATCATAAAATCACCGGAAAAAGTCACGTGACATGCACATGACTCTCAATTTGGGGATTTTTCTGATTTTCCCTCCAAAATCACCAAATTGGGGGGAAATGTGATATTTGTTTTTACGAAAATACCCTCCAATCATATTTTATTACCCAATTTAACCTCCTTCACTTAATTTCACCCCCAAAACTCACCATAAACCCTAAATTCATACGTACTGCATCTAATTAAATCAACAAAGAAGGCTGATTTCTTAACAACTAAAACTCTTCGATTTCGATGCTTCTTTGTTTAAAATTAAATACCTCTCTTTTACCATGTTCTGATCAAAATTCAACTTCTCTTATTGCTATTTCGAATGCTATCCATGAAGGTAGGGCTTGCTTTGACGCAAGCACCATTGATTAATTGCTGATTCTTTTTCGTAGAATTCTGGAAAGATTGATTTTTTTTATCAATTATTGACACGAATCGAGTGATTTGGTTATTAATTTTGTTTATTTTTGGTGATCTATGGTTTTGATTTTATGGGATTTTGAAATTTTCTGATTTATCAATTATGGGATATTGGGATTAATCCCCAAATTTTGTGACTTTGGAGAAAAATCAAAAAAATCTCCACTTCAATTCTCGATTTCTAATTGAGACTGAAAGATTTCAAAAATGAAGAACAATGGAAAGAAGTTTTTGAGTTCGAATATTCGATGATAAATCATTTTTCTTTTCGTATTTGGCCTCGATAAATATGATAAATTAGCCAACTAATAAAATTAAGAACATCAATAAACATGATAAATTAGCCAAAAACGACAGAGAAGTGAAATGATGAAATCGAGTTGAAATTGGGTGAAAAATCGGGACAATTTAGGGTTAGGGTTTTGGGTTGATTTGGGATGATGTTTGATCGTTTGAGTGTTAATAAAAATGGGGGAGGAAAGTTGCTGAAATTCAGAAAATCGTGGGAACGATTTGTGGGATTTTTTATTTTAATTTTCATTTTGTTTAATAAAAAATTGGTGGATTTGGAGGGAAAATTAGAAATCCCCAAATTGGGACCAAAAATCCCCAAATTGGGAGAAAATCCCCAAATTGAAAGTCACGTGCCACGCACGTGACTTTTTCCGGCCAATTTATGATTTTCCGGCGAAATTTGTATTGAAATTGACAATTTTTTGAACATATGGTACCCAAATTGAAAGTGGTCCAAATTAAGGTATCAAATTCGTGTACAGGCCAACTTGAGGTACCAATTATGCAATTTTCCCTTGAATATTATATATTAAATCTGTTTTGCAACAAAGACTCAAGCATTACCGTGCGGCAAACAAACAATTTAGATATTCTGATATGTTACAAAGAAAACGAACAAAGTAAAAATACATTGACAGAAAGTTAGGAAGTTTAATATATTCATAAGAACATGCCTAACCAGCTCATTGCAGTACAAGCTACATCAAGTATATGTAAACACGAAAAGATAAAGTCATCTCCGATTAAGAATATGTATTGCACTTTTACACTCCAAACATCGATCGAAGATCGCTTGATTAAATTCTAAACCGAAAAGGTATTTAAAGGTCCTCAGTCTACTAAACTATATGGAAATTTTTGGTGAAACCCAAAAAGTAGCGGCTGCAAGGTGATCTCACACCTACATGGGAGATGCTACATTCTAGGACTCATCACAAATACTCCAAACTATGTTCTTATCACAAACTGCCATATAGTCAGGACTCAGGGGTCAACAGATAAAGGCAAAAGCAAACAGGTCTAAGATGCTATTCTCGAGCAAGTACAGCAGGGGACTTTTAAAGCAGACAAACCTGTACTTGTCCGAAGCTTCAAATATATCTCATCGCGACTTTTTCCAGAACTTTTGCTCAATCTGTCCTGTAATGAATGCCGAAGAGCACCTATAATAAACCAAAGAAATGAAGAATGAAAAAGATTCTGAGTAATCAGCTAACCAAATTTCATATATATTTCTCATTCAGCAAAATAAATTGACGAATTCTGGTGCATATAGATCTTTGCTAGTTTAGTTAAAGGCCTCACTTGCAGAAACTTGTTGGGATTTACTGTCAATCTGCAAAATAATGGATTTGCTGCTTAGGGAGCTATCCCTTGTCAAATCAACACATATTGGAGCACGTGTGGCACCACCTTCACCAGTTGGCTGTACAATCAAGGTGTTAACCTTATAAGACATTCTTGAAAAAGATCAGAGCAGTTATGTGAGCATAATGAGCCATAATCTACAGTGACTTACCAACGCAGGATGCCCAATTAGACTATTCAACGTGGCAGACTTACCTGCACCCTGAAAGAAGTTTTTAAGACCGGATTTTATATTTCATGGACCACATTGGGAATGGTTGAAAAAAAGGAAATAGCTAAAGGATCAAGTGCAATGTGAATAAAAAAAGGTAAAAAGGAGATACTGACAGTGTTGCCGAGAGCAACAATATTGAGGAAAGTGGAGGGACGTCTGGAGGAAGACGTGTCATCTACATCTTCGTCTGCGAGCAGCGCCGACGCCTGCCGCATTGAATCGGAGAGGTTGGATAATTCCTCGATCGCCTCCATTGATTCCCAATCAATCAATCAATCAAATATTGTATCGCCTCTCCCTCCCTAAATCAATTAATAAAAAATGAAAATGAAGTGGATCCGACGAAGAAGCACCGAATAACAGCAGATCCAATATCAATGGGAGGAGATCGAGTGAAACACAATAACTGGGGGTACTATATAATATAAAATGCACATATACGTGCATGTGAATTAAATTGAATTGAATTAGGGTTTGGGAATTTGAAAGTTTTGAATGAAAAATAAATAGGAAGTGAAAAAATGAAAATACTGGAGAAAGATGTTGATTTTGATGGGGGGAAACAAAATACACTTCTTGTTGATTTTAATGACTTGTATATTATTGGTTGAAAAGCAATAGATTATTATTAATTAAAAAGCAACGGAAGTGGCTATTAGATTTGAAATTGGCTCTCTAATCTAATTGTATTTGCACAAGCGAATTTTCTATCACATAATGGTGTACCATAATGATCTCACATCATTGTGAGATTGACAAGTCTCCATCTGAAAATAAATAATAAATAATAATTTAAATAAATATACACTTATCAATCACATAATGATATGATACCATTGTAATACACCACTGTGGGATAGAAGATCCGTTCCGAGACAATAGCCGTACAATCAAATTCGGCTTAATTGTGAATCGGATTTTATACTAATTTATGATTTGCATCTTGAATTGATAATATCAAAAATCATTAAAATCGTTTGAATTGTATAATCAGATTTTCTAACTGTGAATCAGATCTTATACTGATTTGATTTGAACATTCAAATTTGGTTTATTATGAATCAAATCGTATATTAATTTGATGTTTGAACCTTTGAACCGGTACCATCAAAAACCATTTAAAATTGTTTGAACGGCAATTAGATTGGTGAGCCGCTCCAATCGTTTAAAATTCACAAAAACTGAATCTACAAAAATCAAATTTATTTTAAACTCCGATGCGGTGGGAGAGAGTGAAACAAATGGATACTTGTTTGAATTCATTTTTCAATTATAAGTTCCTTAGTGGAATGAACTTTTTTTAAATTGATATTTTAAATAAGTGCTTTTAGATATGTAAAATGAAATTAAAGTAACTTCTTATATAATTTTTTATGAAAATGCTGGATTTTTTTTAAACGAAAAATGGACTTCTTGAGAAGTAACTTAGCGTTTTCAAACACATATTTTATACATTTGTGTTTGGGTCCTCCTCCCTTCCCACTATTTGTTGGGCCTCTCGTAGTATTTAAATTTTAACCAAAGTTATAATAATTGGGTTGGAAATTGGGCTTAAGATTTGTGAGTTTCCTAAATTAAGGATTAGGATTGGTGTTTGTTTGGTTTGTTTAGCTTAGCTTAGCTTAGCCTAGTAGCTAGATTATTTAATAATAATAATAATAATTTGATTTTCTCTCACCTGGGAATGGAAGAGATCTGAAAGCTGTTAATCTTATCAGTCTCTCTCACTCTCTCTCTATTTGTTCATTCAATTCCAGTTCCAATTCCAATTGACGCTGCAGTAAAAAGGGGAGGATTTTGGTGTCAACCATGATGGATCTTTGGTGTGTTCATCCCCAAACCAATTGTTTTTTGGTTAGACCTACAAGTTCCATTTTCATGGATAAACCCACCATCTCCAGAAATATTACTATTAATAATATTTGGATTAATGCTTTTGAGGAGCTTAGGGTTTCCAGGAAGCAATCTTTGTTCAACTCTTGTTCTTCGTCTTATTATTCCACTACAACATACCACCCCCGATCATCCCCGCTTTTGGTGGTCACGGCTATGGCGGCTAAAAAGAATCATCCTCCTACTCCTGAACCTGGTGGTGGAAATTCCAGTCATTCTAATTCTGGTAATATTTCTTCCGAGTCATTCTTTTATTACTTTACCTGTTTAATAGAAGATCACCACTAGTTTTTTTTTTTTTTTTTTTTTTTTGCTGATTCTCCAAAATAAACAATTCTACTTTCTTTTGTCATCGAGGTTTATTATATTAGGACATAGATAGTTGTGTGCATTTCCTTTGTCAATGACTACTGATAACTTTTCACTTTTCTATTTTATTTCTATTCAAATATGTGTTACAAACAGCCCCCACTTTATTCATGTCATTTCAGATTATGTCTGCTGTTCACATTTTAATCTTCATTCTGGGACTCTGCGATTTTCCTTTTGTGTGTTATCATCTAATACAAACTGTATAAATGATGTTTATAATAGTGTTAAATATAAATGAAGGTCTGCTTTTATGGTGTACCACCTCATGTGATGCATTTCTAAACCATGAAACTCCAAGTTCCAAACATGAAATTTCCAATTAATTTATTCGAATTATTCTAATGGGATATATTCTTTCAAAGATTTTTACATTAAGTAGGCTAGCTTTGAAAATTGCCTAATGATTCGTAAATCGTAACTAATTTCTCTATGAATGGTTTTGTCTTTGCAGGAAACAGTGATCATTCAAAATCTGGAGGAGATTACTTAAAAGGAAACACTCCTCCTGGAAGCAACAAATCTGGTGACACTAGCCGAAACAAGTCCCAACACAAACCCTTGAACTGGAGAGAGTTCAGAGCCTCACTTTACATTAAGGAGCAGGTATTTTTCTTTTTTCTTGTCTCTGTTCATTGTTAGGCCTACGCGGATCATAGTTTTTTGCTGACTAGCCTTGAATTTGAATCACCTGTCCCCCTTGATTTAATTTGATGGGTCCATGCAAATGTTGTTTACCATTTAAAAACACGATGACTGGACTATGACATTCAAGTGGGATTTTCTTCTGTAATATTCTGCCAGGCCGAAAATGAATATTCCATTCATAACCAAGACAGAACATCAGCCATATCAAAATCTCTTCCCCTCAAGTGGGCACATCCTATTTCAGCACCTGAGAATGGCTGCCTTCTTGTTGCTACAGACAAGCTTGATGGAGTTCGCACTTTTGAAAGAACTGTAGTTCTTCTGCTCAAATCTGGAACTAGAAACCCACAAGAGGGACCATTTGGGATCGTGATAAACCGGCCACTTCATAAGAAAATGAAAGATATGAAGCACACTAACGGTCAGTTGGCTACTACATTTGCTGATTGCTCTTTGCATTTTGGTGGACCCCTTGACGCGAATATGTTTCTGTTAAGAGCTGGGGAAACCAATAAAAATCTTGGTTTTGAGGAGGTCATTCCAGGAATGTATTTTGGTTCTCGTAATAGTTTAAGTGGTGCTTCAGGATTGGTGAAGAAGGGGATACTTAGGCCTCAAGATTTCAGTTTCTTTATGGGATATGCAGGGTGGCAGATAGACCAATTACTAGAGGAAATT
The DNA here is from genome assembly GCA_963669365.1 of Verbascum thapsus. Classification (NCBI taxonomy): domain Eukaryota; kingdom Viridiplantae; phylum Streptophyta; class Magnoliopsida; order Lamiales; family Scrophulariaceae; genus Verbascum; species Verbascum thapsus. The sequence goes on from OY770107.1 coordinate 19,869,553, forward strand.
GAATCTGATTACTGGTATGTTGCTGCATGTAGTTCAAACTTAATATTTGGGGGTTTGCAAAATTCTTGTTCCGACGATTTGTGGGAGGAAATTCTTCAACTAATGGGAGGTCACTACTCCGAATTGAGCCGCAAGCCTAAGCAAGATATCTAGCTCTTCCTGAACCAGTTCAGCGTGAAATCAAAGTTATCCATGGAGAGAAGTTCGGGACAAATGTACAGGATAGCTTAGAATTATAAATTAATAGACAATTTTCTCTCTTTCTTTCTTCTTTCCTATAAAAATAAGTGTCATTAGAGGTTTATTGTCCTGAATTATGATGACCTTATTTGTGACGTTTGAGGTAAATTGCAGCTGCTTCTTCAGCATATATTTATTGAATATGTTACCTATCTGAGAGTATTACAGAACCAAGAATCCGAGGAAACGAAAATCGTGATGAAAAGACAGTTTATGCTCATGCATTTTGCTTTAGTATTTAAGAATACACCACAAATCTGAAATATTGGTCAGTTACACTGTTAAACTATGTAATTATATTTGGAAACTGTTCTCTACTCTTGTTCCTTTGACCAATAAATTAATCCACTTGGCTTCTTACACACAAATTTGAGTATATAGAAAGCCTACCATCTATTTGTATTTGGAAGTAGTAAATATTTTAGAAAGAAATGTGACTTAAAAGGTTTTACAGAAGTTACAACTAAAACTGAGGAACATTGTATTAGACAAAGCTAATCCCCTCCTCATGAGGCACATGCCCTCTTAAAAACTTTACCCCTTGTTCTATTAGCACCTTCAGAGGTCATAATATCATTTCATTCCACAACACGGCTTATTCAAGTTATGTCTTCTAGGAGACACAAAAGCATACAATAGAAACTATTTCTATTCTGAACAAAGCAGCAATGCACTATATCTATTAGCGACATGATTTAATGTATCTGCTATTTGAGTTAATTGCGACTGCCTGCAGCGGTTCTTTTTTATCGCGCATTTGTATAGTTGGACTACTCGCAATTATATCTTTTGGTCCTGGCTATGTCTAGATGTTCTTTTGCGCACTCTTTCTTGAATCTGCCTCTCGTGTTCTTTTAGCATGTCTTCCATGTTGCCCCCTGGAGGCATTAATGGTCCCGAGTTAAAGATTCTGTTTCTCTTAGGTACGTAAACCTGAAAAGTAAAATATTAATCAAAATCTGCAGATATTCCAGATCACAAATGTGGATACTGCTGAGTTACTGCATTAGAAAGTTATAGAAAGATGAAGAATATATAAAGAACAAAGCATGAAGACATACTATTGAGTCATTATCAGACATCATCGTATTAATACCCTTGGACGATGAGTCTATTATTGTCTGATGGGGTTTAGAACCACGTCGAGAAGAGCTTAACGTCCGTGCTGGGACAGAACGACCAGGATCATCCTTTATCTTCTTAGTGGAAGGATAAGCGTTAGGGTGAATTACTGAATTAGAATGAGAATGTCCATTTCTTAAATTTCCTCGAGGCAGCTCAATAGGGAAGCCAGTACCACTCTCCTTCCTCGGGTTGTACTTCTCACTCTTGCTCTTATTTGATTGATCCTGTTTCATTGAATTCTTATTTTATTTTTCTTATACTTATGATTGATTGACAAGATGAGACAAACTTGAAAGATAAACACAAACAAAAGAAACCTGTCCTTGTTGAATGACACTCGATTTTATTGAATTGTTCCTTGTATATTCTGCTTCGGGTCCTCTCAAATCCTCGGTTTTTTGCCTGGGATAAGGACCAAAATCACATTTTTTGGACAAAGGTTCTGAAGAGGCGATTGATGCTATTAATAATAAAATTACCTTCTTGCTTCCTCTTCTCGAAGCTTGGCATCAAGTTCCTTACTTGGAGGATACTTTGGTAAGCTAGAGGGATGAAATGGAAGAGGATCCGATGTGAAGAACTGAAACACCAAGAAATGATTAGCCAGATTTCATTTTATATGAATGGTTCAGTGAGATAGTAGAAAATCTATACCTCACTTTTGAGTGCAAAAGAAGCCGTACCCCTCCTATCTGGATCAATAGAGAGGAGTACTTCTACGAGAGCTAAAGCTGATGAAGGAAAATCCTTGAATGCATCAGCCACGCGGTGCTTGTACACTCGCTTTGATTTAAAACTAGTAGCATGAGGTAATTTTGTCTTTTTCCAGTATTCCTCTGTAGGCGAACCACATAGCTTGAATATCTTATGCATTTGCTCCACCTAAAACATTTGCAAAATCTTTGGATTATAGGATAATGATTCATATACAAATTATATACAAAATGAGAATAATCTCACAAAACCTCTGTTCTTCCGGGCATGATAGGCTTGCCAGCAAACAGTTCAGCGAGAATACAACCAGCGCTCCACATATCAATTGCAACTCCGTATTGTGTTGCACCAAGTAATAATTCAGGAGCTCTGTACCAAAGAGTTACAACACGACTAGTTAATGGTTGCTTTTGGTTTGCCTCAAATGATGTTGCCAAACCAAAGTCTCCAATCTTAAGAATTCCTTTATTATCAACTAGAAGATTTGAGCCCTTAATATCACGATGAAGAACACCACGATTATGGCAGTGTTCTAGTCCTAAGAGCATTTGCTGTACGTAACATTTAATCTGCAACCACAATGCAAAAATGTATAAAATAGAGCTATAAATACAGAGGGGATAAAAATCTCAATACGATATGCACCTGTGGTTCGGTAAATCTGATCCTGGGCGATGCTAGAAGTCCAGTAAGATCATGTTCCATATACTCGAATACAAGGTACAAGCTTCCTGAAATCCTCGATGTTACAAGAGCTTCAAGCTTCATCACATTAGGGTGGTCTAACCTACGCAGGATGCAAATCTCCCTCGCCATGAAACGAACACTCTCTGGATCCATATTAAAAAATCTTACTTTCTTCATCGCCACAATTTTATCTGTTTTTAAGTCACGAGCCCTGTAAACACTACTGTAAGTTCCTTGGCCAATCTGCATAAACATGGTCAATAGTTTTAGTTGTCACAAGTACTAGAACTAAAGATGAGAGAAGAATAAAACTGAAGAAAACTGACTTTATTTATTTTCTCATAAGAATCAGGACTGCGAGGAGCCCAACCGTGAATAGCGTCTCCTGCAACAGAAGCTAGCCATGACGGCCAACCTGCAGCAACCTGCTCGCCTTTGGTACCATTGGGCATATTTATAATCTGGACTCCTCCTAAATCCATGGTTAAACACCTCTTATGGCCCCTTTTAGGCCTTTCAATGATTCTAGTCTTCCCATTTTCCTCCATGTTTGCAAGCTGGGGGACAGGATTCACATTCAGTTCTAATGTTGATTTGGATCTTGAATGAAGAAGGGAACTTCCATCAGACTTGAGATTAACTACTCCTACCGTAATCTCCTCTCTGTGCAAGGGAGCAATCATCAAGACCGATGATTTATTAACTTGTATGTCTTTCTTCTTTTCATATTCAGCAGCATCATAATCATGTATATCGGATTCCTTTGAACAAAGGCCGCCCATCCTTTCTCAAAAAGTTTTTTTCTTTTCTATGGAGCAAAATCAGCCTATATGACCTGAGATATTGCAGCAATCCATGGTGGCCCTGGTCATTCCACCATGCATAAACTATCTTAAGATAGATAGGTAGATAATCCCCTCAAAACATAGATATGATAATGTTATATATTGTAATAAAGTTCCCATGGCATCATATAATTCGAGATTTCAAAAAAGAGAAATTAGTTAGATTATTATCAAACAAAACCAAACCAGAATCCAGCATCAGATGAAAAGGTTTATATATATATATATATATATTTGGGATTTTAAGCATTTAAAGATACATAAAACTAAAAGAAGAAAAGATGTATATCATATGCTTTATGGATCGATACAGCAGGGAGGAATTCTGGTGATGAAGGTTTGGTGGTGAGGCACTAACGTAGGATTTTGGGTTCCATAAAGGTTTTATTTTATTTTTTTGAAATTAACTTCAGTAATTACTAATATTATAATAGAAAAAGGATAATTTTCTTAATTGATGTATCCATAGTAATGCATAATGCATAAGAAATTTACGTGGGTAGATAATTAGATTAGAAATGGGAAGGGATAATTCGAAGAAAATAGACACCTGAAAATACGGTAGAGCGTTGGTTTATAATAATATGAAGCAATTAGGGTATTGACATATGTATGTAATATATAGATTGATTATTGTGATTATTAAGATAAAAAGCCTTAGATGTATTTAAATTACCTTAACCTTAAATGGGAGAAAGTAGCTGAATAATGTGAAGGCAGAAATGGAAACATGAGAAGAGTTGTGGATGAATGTTCTTCTCCATTTAGCTAGTAAATTTTTTTTGCAGACTGACAAACAAACAGATGTTGAGAAGATTATTATAATTAGGACATGATCATCTTCTCTGATCATGTTATAGGGTTTAGTTATGATTCAAGTTCTAGGGAAGAAGATTGAATTAAGACGTGCAATGCAATAAGACATAATAATATGCATGGGTGGTGGGGACCCATATATAAGTTGTCAAAGGATGCAATGATGGTATAGTTTGGTGAACAAAGAAATGGTCAGATCTTAAATTACTACCAGTCTTGTGGAGAATTAATGCAAGAATTAGGTTTGGAGATTTATGAGACCATGCATCGACTCAACTATATAAAGTTTTATATAAGAGACGTAGGAGGATAGATTGGATCATAGGAAGTACAGAAACCAGAACAATGGTCTTCTGAAACTTAGAGGGTGTTTGGCTAAGCTTATTTAAAACATCTTATAAGTTCTTACATCTTATAAGATGTTTTAAGAGCTTATAAGATGTTTCGTCTTATTTAAAAAATAAGCTCTTAAGTGTTTGGATAAAATAAGTCTATTGGACTTATAAGATGTTTTCAAATGTTATACGAGAGAATTGTGCAATATAAAAATAAATATTTTTTCGGAGAAAGGTATTGTTGGAAAGAATAAACTTAACTATGTTTATTTTATGTCTTTGAAAAAATATAAACAATATCCCAAATTTAAGATTTTGAAATAAGTTGGGTTTTGCCAACTTATTTTTTATTTGCTTATAAGACCCAAACATCTTATTTTTTGGTCTTATAAGCACTTTTTTAATAAAATTATCCAAACACTTTCATAGAGCTTATAAGCTCTCAAACATCTTATAAGATGTTTAAAAGAGCTTATAAGCTTAGCCAAACACCCCCTTAGTCCTCGCGTTTCTTCTTCTTGTAAATATTTATTATATATGAGAGAGAAAATCTCTAAATTCTAATCTAGTAAAATTTACTATACTCCAACTTTCATTTTATTTTTGTTTAAATAACAAAAAAGCGCTCCAGGGTTTAAAATTTACTATACTCCAACTCTCATTTTATTTTGTTTAAAATTTATCTTTGTTTAAATTGTGGTCTCACGTATAAGAAGTGACTTAATACTACAAAAATAGATAGATTAAATGAAATAAAGTACATTCTATTTTAGTGTGCCTATAACAACCCCCTTACAGTATGAAGTCTTCATATGCATCAGAACGACAGAACATGAATGCAAAAGAAAAAAAAAAACCGTATGGGCTAAAATATCCACAGAGTGGATGATAGGTACGTATAAGCTGTAGCGTCACTATTGGGCCCAAGATCTTATGGGCTTCATCTCTTCATGATTTCATATATTTATTTCATACACATTAAACTAAATACTCAAGTTGTAGTAGTAATAAAAATATCATTTTTAGGACGGATGAAATAGAAATTATAAGTTATAGCCGCTCTATGTTACCAGTTATAATTTATTGATTTTTCACCGGAACTTTATATGGTAATATATATTTTATTATAGCTAGTAAACATAAATTACGAATATCAAGTTAATGTATTTACTGTATGAGACTTTTATCAATTTTAAACAAGTGAAAAAACGGGATTGAGATCTTCTACTCCAAAAAAATTATTCTATCTTCTACTCCACCGCATAGATAGTTGACACATATAATATTCTATAATCCATGTTTGACTAGTATTTATATTTGTTGAACCAAAATTAAAGAATGGATTAACAAAGAAATACAATAATATATTTTTGGAAAAAATCCCTTTACTTTTCTTACTTTCTTCAATTAAAGTATTGTTTATTCACTTATTACTAGCTTACTACCGTTCAAGTAATGTTTATACAATTTGATATATATGAATTTCACAATATATATCTATTTATTCTATTATAAACTAATCATCTCAATATTTAATAATGAACAAACAACAATTAAGAAAGTAAACAAAGACCAACAACTTGTTGGTGATGATAGAACTAAAAGCTTATAATAGTGGGATATCAATTTCGTAGAGAGTTAGTATAATTCACGATAACTTATGGATGGGTACGTACGAGTACTTAGCATATCAATACATCAATATAATTAAAAATAACATATATCTCTCTCTTATTATTTATCCTTTTACAACTTAACTTAATATGTTAATTTCCATATACAAGTATGATTAAATATACCCTTAACATTAATTTTTTTTGTTAATTGTTGATTTATTGTTAATTTGTTACTTTTGATCTATTCTTTTCCTTAATTCTGAATTTCCATAATTGATATTGTTAATTGTTTGCACACTTATAATTGAAAGATATTATTATCATGTTACAAATTCTTTGTACATGTGACATTTGTACTTCTAATTGTTATTGTTTCAACTGTTAATACACGGAAAGTTTGGGCGGTTTAATGTCACTATCCCAAAATTATATTTTTTTAATTATCAACTATAAATAAGTTAATGTTATAAATTGCCTATTTAATTTATACTATACTCTATTTCTCTTAAGTGTTTCAGTAATAAATATCATGCCTTATAAACGTAATTTTCTTAAAACTTCATATTGATAGTCATATAATTCATAATAAGATTAATGCATTTATCTAGGAATATTTATTTTAACCACTATGATTTCAAGATATGTATATAGTTTTCTATGTGCACTTATTCAAAAATCTTCAATCAATAGAAAACCAAAATACAATAAGTTATCAAATTGAAGGAGAGAAAAGTTTTTCATTATGTTTAGTTATTTTTCATCTTGTGCATCAAATTTTACGCAACGTACAACGTTTTACTTTTCTATTTATATCAAGGAAACACAATCTTAAAACTAAAAAGTCACAACTAATAATAATGAAATTCAAACAAAAAAGGGCTGTATCATGCCAACCAACTATAATTTACAAAGACAAAGATTGAAGTTTTTAGACAAGGCATACACATTTAATGATTGTGAAAAGAGCTCCATTGACTTTAGAAAATGGATATAATATATAATTATAATTTTGAAACAAGAACCAAAAATACGAAAAACTATTAAAAGAATACGAAAAAACTACTAAGAAAAAAAAAGTAGTTAAGTGTTCCATTCTTAAAAAGTAGACAAGATATAAATATAAATGAAAGATGTTACATAAACATTTATTTAATTACATTATATTTGGGTTTCGTTTTTAATTAACTTAGCTATTATAAGAATTGATTAATTCATTCATATCAATTGATATTTAATTTTTTAAATTATTAACTTATTAAATAATATTTCATTTAATTATGTTATTATTTAAGTTCTAGATTAATAACATCTTCAAGTTGAACAATAATTACCTATGTTAATTACTTTAATAAAATTATATGATGCACGTTCAACGAACGTGTTGTTTACTAGTTAAACTAAATACTCAAGTTGTAGTAGTAATAAAAATATCATTTTTAGGACGGATGAAATAGAAATTATAAGTTATAGCCGCTCTATGTGATTTTTCACCGGAACTTTATATGGTAATATATATTTTATTATAGCTAGTAAATATAAATTACGAATATCAAGTTAATGTATTTATTGTATGAGACTTTTATCAATTTTAAACAAGTGAAAAAACGGTGAGTTATAATTTAAGGTATATATCACCACTCTTTCTCTAAAGCTAATGAAATAAATAATGTTTACTTGTTTTCTTTTTTACTTCGCACCCAAAAATCTATTTTTCCATATTTGTAACCTTCCACCTTTCACATGGAGAATGAATATCAAGCTAATTAAATAGAACATAATAATAATAATAATAATAATAATAATAATAATAATAATAATAATAATAATAAAAACCCTTCTCCTTATCATAGCATAATTAAAAGGGATAACAATAGTAAATTAAGTTGGGATGCTTCAATATTTCGTAAATACTTCAGGTATTGCTGTACTAAAAAGAAATTATAGGGATTCTATGCTAGATCCATTTTAATAATCTTGATGTTTTTAGTATCACACATTTTTGTTAGGAATGAGGAGTTATTATTATAAAAGTGACATGTAATAAAAATCATTAAAACCAACACACATGTATATTGTTGAGGAACTCAGGATTGAAATAAATAAAGTATAGATTTTTCCATATATTCTCAACACACGGAAAAGAGGAATTAAACGCACGGATGCAAGACGGTGTTGACGGTGGTGGTGACGGATGCAAGACGGTGTCTACAGTCGAGGTCAGGTGGTGGTGACGGTGTTCAAAGAGAAAAAAGTATATATAACATAAATTATTTTTAATCTCGATTTCACACTAATAATTACTAAATCTCTTGGTAAGAGATTATGTGGTTGAGAACATTCTTGAAAAAAGAATTAACAAAGAGTAAAGAAAAGTAGTAATGGGAGCCAGACGTATATATTGAGATGGAAATGCTGTAAGATCCAGCTCATCTAGAAGTGGCACAACTTTGACCTGTTCTTACATTTTGGTTGTATAGTCTTTTCATACTCTAATTAATTACCAATGGGGAACATCAAGGTGCCTTACTTATTATGGACCACAAATTAAAGTTAACTACTTTATATTGATCTAGTTCTGATTATCGATCATCTTGCTTTTAACATCTTTGATGATCTAAGACAAACCATTAGCTTCCCCTAAATGTTTATCCTTTCCTTCATAAGTACTCTAATCTCCCCCATCTATGTACTCAATCATTAATGACAACCATTCAGAAGAGGGATGGGGCTATGTTCAATTCTCTTGAAAAAAAACTGTTATCCTCGAAAAAATAGTAATGATGAATAAATTTTGCCTGATTAGTAATTTGTATTATTAAGATCTTTTGAGAAGTCAAATATTAATAATGGGAAACTTGTTTTATACACAAATGTAAATTTGTTATTCAATTAAAGTTCTCATGCATATAATATTGGTATATCAATATTGCTGTCCATGTAATTAATTGAAATATTCAAACACAAATAAAGGTAATAAATGAAAGGCTTATATATATTTTACTGTTTATATCAAATCAAAGACACGTGGCATGTAATGATTGCATAATGCTAAATGTCATAAATTTACACAAGTATCCATCCGTAAAACAACTTGAATCCACCTTCATGCAACTACGTGGAACCTCACTTCATACAATTACAAATATAATTTGGCCATGCTTTTGAACAAACACGCACATATGTACTAGCTCCAAACGTCCTCTACATATATATATATACAATCATTCAATCTCTTCTTGCATATATATCTTGAAATCTAAACACAATTGGTACTACAACACATTATAAATAATATATATACATGCATAATGAAAGAAAAAGGTAGTGGAGTAGAAGTGAATATTAATGAATACGCTGAAGGAACCGGTACACCTGCAGCATCAGCAGTACAATATATAGGAGTTAGGAAGCGAAAATGGGGGAAATGGGTGAGTGAAATAAGAGAACCGGGTAAAAAGAGCCGAATATGGCTAGGAAGCTATGAGGAGGCAGAAATGGCAGCTGCAGCATACGACGTAGCTGCATTGCACCTGAAGGGGCCGAGTACACGTCTCAACTTCCCGGAGTTGGTAGACAGTCTTCCCAAACCTGTGAGCCATAATGCTGAGGACATTCAGCTGGCGGCTCAGGGAGCAGCCAACCTCGTGCTTCGGAGGCGGCAGGAGGAGGTGCAGGTTAGCAGTGGCGGTGCAGTAAGAGTAGGGTTATCAGAGAGTCAAATTCAAGCTATAAATGAATCATCACTTCCACTTGAGTACTCGCCGCCTAAAATGTGGATGGGACAAATGCAGGAAGTTGAAGAAGGCGTAGGATCACATCAACCTCTACTTTATTCTCATGATATCATCCAAGATCAGTACTGGGATCAGACTGCAATCAATTACTATTCCATTTGGGATTAATTTATATATAGTATTTACGATTGATATATATGAAAATAATTAGGGGTCATATTTTAATCATCACTAACTATAAGATATTAGTTTTCACCCGGTATTCATGATTGCTTTATAAAATTATTGATGACCTTTGACAGCTGTCTCTCTTGGTTTGTAATTGTTTTATTTACATATTTATATATAAATAAATTACAAGTACTCCAAGTACATATGTGCTTTTGATTAATGAATAAAGGCTTGAAATTCGATGCCACAATTTATTAATGTATATATATAGTATTCACGAGTTTGAGAAATAAAAAGGAAAAAGTAGGGGTATATATGTGTTTGAGATGATAAAACGACTACAAGTAGGTTTACCAGCATTTTGGGGATTAATTGCATCCATTGATTGGGAATTAATTGAAGTTATTTAGAGTTAGTTAACTATGTAAAAAAACTATCTAAAAGATAAGCTCAGCATTTATGAAATTTTTAAATGAGAAACTGTGAGTCCATCTACTAAAATTTGATCCTATCACTAATTATGACTTTGCAATAAAATGACTAAACCAAAGAACAAATTCGAGTTTAAGGGTTTAGGGCTTAGGGGTTTAGTATTCAGGGTTTAGGATTTGGATTTTAGGGTTTAAGGTTTAGAGTTTAGGTCCTAAACCAATGTTTTTAAAACCAAACCGGTGATCGAATTGGATAATTTATTGGGTCACTAGGTCATTGATTCGACTGATCGGACCGGTATAAAAAAGTCGATTAACCCGGATTATACATGTATATATATTTTACAATACCTGTACACATATAGGGCTCGTTTGCTTGCTTTGATTAGATGTGATAGATACATTTTCATATTTAATTTGTTGTTTGGTTGCTACATATTCGGCCCATGATTCACAATAGGCCCGGAATACAATTTATAGATTTTGAGGATATTGGATCAGGCCAAGGGGGGTGTGATACGTTATACAAATTTGATATGGATCTAGATTAAAATATATAATGACTATTTTACCCTCTTTTTTATAAATAATTCCTTTGTCAATCTTGCACCACCCACACGTTCTCAAACAGCGTTCTAGGGTTTATTGCAAAGAGGCAGATCACGTCTAGGGTTTGCAAAAGAAGATCAATTCAATCGTGGGTTTTTCATTGGATCAAGTAAGATTTTATTTTGCTTTATTTATTCATTCAAATGTGTTTTCCTACGTTTAATTCTGTTTGAAACTTTGAATATTATTTGCTTGTAGAAAATATTGATTTTTTGAATTGTTTTGTGTTATGATAATCCGATAATTACAAAAATTGATGTTATTACTCTACGAGCCTGTAGCAATTGAATATATGAAGCATTATATCAGGCTAATTGTAAACTCCAGATTGCAAACTCCAGATTGAATAAGCCTTCGAATTAAAGAATTAAAGAATCAGCCTTCTAATTATATCAGCCTTCGAATTAAAGAATTGCAAACTCCAAATTGAATCATATATGAAGCATTATATCAGGCTAGTTGTAGATTAATCAAAGGAACGGATCTGTTAGTGAGTTTACAAGTATAATAAGTATGGCAATTGTAGATAACATTTACAACATTTTTGAAATCGTATAATTAAGCAATAGATTCTTCCTCAATAGATAGTGTTTAAATCTGGATTTTGCAAATATTCATTCTATTTCATATCGTTCGGCTTCTTTACCAACTTCTTTATTATTGTTATAGAAATTTAATGGATTTATTGCATATTTTTCTTTTTAGCTAGGCTTGTCGAGAATTGAATATGGACCAATCATCCAGTCAAGCCACAAGAATAGGCAAAAAATCTGAGATGACTCAAAGGAGTTGGACAAAAAGGGAAGAAGAGGTCCTAATAGCATCATTAAAAGAGCTCGTAACGAGTGGGTGGAGAGAGGGTAATGGCTTCAGAGTTGGGTATCTGAACCAGTTGGAGCAGCATATGCTAAGGAGCTTCCCTAGTACAGATTTAAGAGCAATACCCCATATTCATTCTAAAATACATGTATGGAAGAAGAATTGTAGTTCACTTCAAACAATTCTTTCAAGTAGTGGGATTGGTTGGAACAATACAACTAAAATGATTGAGGCTGAAGATTATGTGTGAGAAACTTATGTTAAGGAAATACTTCTATCATTTATCTATTTAACTTCGTTTTGTTTATATAAGTTGGTTTAATATGTATCCTTTCTAATATTTTTAACTTCTTAATTTCAGAGTGATTTGAATGTTCGACTTATGCGGTTCAAGTCATGGCCATACTATGAAGACTGGATTGAGATCTTTGGCCATTTCTGAATAGTTATTGTTGGACATGTTTATCCCAAAAGGCCGAGCTACTTATGTTTTTGGGTTGTTCAGATTTTATTTTGTTTAAATATTTGATATAAACAAGTTGAAAGTATTGCATTGGTTTGCTATTATGAATTATGTTATTTAATTTGAATGGAAAAAAATGTTTGCATATCTTGTTCTTTTATGGTCGATTCCACCCAATTATAGTGTTATTTAGAAGAAATATTGTTGTTATTAGAAATGTTAATGTCAATACGCAAAGTGTTTATAAAATAGTGAAAAGATTTGAAATTGAATTTTAGAAAGGTGAATTTAATTTGCAAAGATTCAACTATAACATTAATTTGTAGTTGTAATAATGTGCAAGGGTATATTTGGAAGTTTGAAATTTATGTTGCAGTATATCCAAGTGACCAAACATATGATTGATAAGCTTTCAGGATATCATTCAAATATTATATTGCAAGCAAACAATAAATATACTATACTTTGATACATATTCTTGTAAAAAGTATCCTAAGTTTACATATCCTATCATATCCTATCAAGGTAAGCAAACGAGCCCATATAGTATACATATTTATTTATAAATGAATTCATTTGAGTCAATTAAATTTAAAAGAAATAGTGTAGTTAAATTCATATAATATTAAATATGTTTATCACAAGTGTATATTTTCATCATTATAAATAAAGAAATTAGACAATTATATTCAAAAGTATTTCATATTCAATCTTATGTACACAAATGAATTAATTTGATAAAGCAAAAAATGTATATTTTTAAAGTTATAACTAATGCACGAAGAATTAATATAATGTATAATGTTAAACTTTACAATAAAAGGTATCATTGGTGCAGTGGTAAGCTTCTTAACAGAGAAGATGGACGACGTCCCCGAAGCTCTAGCAATGAGATTGTGTTTTTTGCGGCGTGAAACTTTGGAAGGCCATAACTTTGAGTAGAGTAGTCCGTTTTGGATGAACTTTTTTTTGATTTCGTATAACTTTTCGTGATCTACGCAACCATACCTTATAGTGGATCGTGGCATTAACAAAAAAGATGGACGACGTCCCCGAAGCACTGGCCATGATATTGTGTTTTTTGCAGCGAGAAACTTTGGAAGGCCATAACTTTGAGTAGAGTAGTCCGTTTTGGATGAACTTTTTTTTGATTTCGTATAACTTTTCGAGATCTACGCAACCATACCTCATAATAGATCGTGGCATTAACAGGGAAGATGAACGACGTCCCCAAAGCCCTGGCCATGAGACTGTGTTTTTTGCGGCGTCAAACTTTGGAAGGCATAACATTGAGTAGAGTAGTCCGTTTTGGATGAACTTTTTTTTGATTTCGTATAACTTTTCGAGATCTACGCAACCATACCTCATAGTAGATCGTGGCATTAACAAGGAAGATGGACGACGTCCCCGAAGCCTTGGCCATGAGATTGTGTTTTTTGCGGCGTGAAACTTTGGAAGGCCATAACTTTTAGTAGAGTAGTCCGTTTTGGATGAACTTTTTTTTGATTTCGTATAACTTTTCGAGATCTACGCAACCATACATCATAGTCGATCGTGGCATTAACAGAGAAGATGGACGATGTCCCCGAAGCCCTAGCCATGAGATTGTGTTTTTTGCGGCGTGAAACTTTGGAAGGCCATAACTTTGAGTAGAGTAGTCCGTTTTGGATGAATTTTTTTTTGATTTCGTATAACTTTTCGAGATCTACGCAACCATATCTCATAATAGATCGTGGCATTAACAGGAAAGATGGACGACGTCCCCGAAGCCCTGGCCATGAGATTGTGTTTTTTGCGGCGTGAAACTTTGGAAGGCCATAACTTTGAGTAGAGTAGTCCGTTTTGGATGAACTTTTTTTTGATTTCGTATAACTTTTCGAGATCTACGCAACCATACCTCATAGTAGATCGTGGCATTCACAGGGAAGATGGACGACGTCCCCGAAGTCTTGGCCATGAGATTGTGTTTTTTGCGGCATGAAACTTTGGAAGGCCATAACTTTGAGTAGAGTAGTCCATTTTGGATGAACTATTTTTTGATTTCGTATACTTTTCGAGATCTACGCAACCATACCTCATAGTAGATCGTGGCATTAACAGAGAAGATGGACGATGTCTCCGAAACCCTGGCCATTAGATTGTGTTTTTTGCGGCGTGAAACTTTGGAAGGCCATAACTTTGAGTAGAGTAGTCCGTTTTGGATGAACTTTTTTTTTGATTTCGTATAAGTTCGAGATCTACGCAACCATACCTCATAGTAGATCATGGCATTAACAAGGAAGATGGACGACGTCCCCGAAACCCTGGCCATGAGATTGTATTTTTTGCGGCGTGAAACTTTGGAAGGCCATAACTTTGAGTAGAGTAGTCCGTTTTGGATGAACTTTTTTTTGATTTCGTATAACTTCTCGAGATCTACGCAACCATACCTCATAGTAGACCGTGGCATTAACAGGGAAGATAGACGACGTCCCCGAAGCCCTGGCCATGAGACTGTGTTTTTTGCGGCGTCAAACTTTAGAAGGCATAACATTGAGTAGAGTAGTCCGTTTTGGATGAACTTTTTTTTGATTTCGTATAACTTTTCGAGATCTACGCAACCATACCTCATAGTAGATCGTGGCATTAACAAGGAAGATGGACGACGTCCCCGAAGCCCTGGCCATGAGATTGTGTTTTTTGCGGCGTGAAACTTTGGAAGGCCATAACTTTTAGTAGAGTAGTCCGTTTTGGATGAATTTTTTTTGATTTCGTATAACTTTTCGAGATCTACGCAACCATACATCATAGTCGATCGTGGCATTAACAGGGGAGATGGACGATGTCCCCGAAGCTCTAGCCATGAGATTGTGTTTTTTGCGGCGTGAAACTTTGGAAGGCCATAACTTTGAGTAGAGTAGTCCGTTTTGGATGAATTTTTTTTGATTTCGTATAACTTTTCGAGATCTACGCAACCATATCTCATAATAGATCGTGGCATTAACAGGGAAGATGGACGACATCCCCGAAGCCCTGGCCATGAGATTGTGTTTTTTGCGGCGTGAAACTTTGGAAGGCCATAACTTTGAGTAGAGTAGTCCGTTTTGGATGAACTTTTTTTTGATTTCGTATAACTTTTCGAGATCTACGCAACCATACCTCATAGTAGATCGTGGCATTCACAGGGAAGAAGGACGACGTCCCCGAAGTCTTGGCCATGAGATTGTGTTTTTTGCGGCGTGAAACTTTGGAAGTCCATAACTTTGAGTAGAGTAGTCCATTTTGGATGAACTATTTTTTGATTTCGTATACTTTTCGAGATCTACGCAACCATACCTCATAGTAGATCGTGGCATTAACAGAGAAGATGGACGATGTCTCCGAAACCCTGGCCATTAGATTGTGTTTTTTGCGGCGTGAAACTTTGGAAGGCCATAACTTTGAGTAGAGTAGTCCGTTTTGGATGAACTTATTTTTGATTTCGTATAAGTTTTCGAGATCTACGCAACCATACCTCATAGTAGATCGTAGCATTAACAGAGAAGATGGACGATGTCTCCGAAACCCTGGCCATTAGATTGTGTTTTTTGCGGCGTGAAACTTTGGAAGGCCATAACTTTGAGTAGAGTAGTCCGTTTTGGATGAACTTTTTTTTGATTTCGTATAAGTTTTCGAGATCTACGCAACCATACCTCATAGTAGATCGTGGCATTAACAGAGAAGATGGACGACGTCCCCGAAGCCCTGGCCATGAGATTGTATTTTTTGCGGCGTGAAACTTTAGAAGGCCATAACTTTGAGTAGAGTAGTCCGTTTTGGATGAACTTTTTTTTGATTTCGTATAACTTTTCGAGATCTACGCAACCATACCTCATAGTAGATCGTGGCATTAACAAGGAAGATGGACGACGTCCCCGAAGCCTTGGCCATGAGATTGTGTTTTTTGCGGCGTGAAACTTTGGAAGGCCATAACTTTTAGTAGAGTAGTCCGTTTTGGTTGAACTTTTTTTTGATTTCGTATAACTTTTCGAGATCTACGCAACCATACATCATAGTCGATCGTGGCATTAACAGGGAAGATAGACGACGTCCCCGAAGCACTGGCCATGATATTGTATTTTTTGCGGCGTGAAACTTTGGAAGGCCATAACTTTGAGTAGAGTAGTCCATTTTGGATGAACTATTTTTTGATTTCGTATAATTTTCGAGATCTACGCAACCATACCTCATAGTAGATCGTGGCATTAACAGAGAAGATGGACGATGTCTCCGAAACCCTGGCCATGAGATTGTGTTTTTTGTGGCGTGAAATTTTGGAAGGCCATAACTTTGAGTAGAGTAGTCCGTTTTGGATGAACTTTTTTTTGATTTCGTATAAGTTTTTGAGATCTACGCAACCATACCTCATAGTAGATCGTGGCATTAACAGAGAAGATGGATGACGTCCCCAAAGCCCTGGCCATGAGACTGTATTTTTTGCGGCGTGAAACTTTTGAAGGCCATAACTTTGAGTAGAGTAGTCCGTTTTGGATGAACTTTTTTTTGATATCGTATAACTTTTCGAGATCTACGCAACCATACCTCATAGTAGATCGTGGCATTAACAGAGAAGATGGACGACGTCCCCGAAGCCCTGGCCATGAGATTGTGTTTTTTGCGGCGTGAAACTTTGGAAGGCCATAACTTTGAGTAGAGTAGTCCGTTTTGGATGAACTTTTTTTGATTTCTTATAAATTTTCGAGATCTACGCAACCATACCTCATAGTAGATCGTGGCATTAACAGGGAAGATGGACGACGTCCCCGAAGCCCTGGCCATGAGATTGTGTTTTTTGCGGCGTGAAACTTTGGAAGGCCATAACTTTTAGTAGAGTAGTCCGTTTTGGATGAACTTTTTTTTGATTTCGTATAACTTTTTGAGATCTACGCAATCATACATCATAGTCGATCGTGGCATTAACAGGGAAGATGGACGATGTCCCCGAAGCCCTAGCCATGAGATTGTGTTTTTTGCGGCGTGAAACATTGGAAGGCCATAACTTTGAGTAGAGTAGTCCATTTTGGATGAACTTTTTTTTGATTTCGTATAACTTTTCGAGATCTACGCAACCATATATCATAATAGATCGTGGCATTAACAGGGAAGATGGACGACGTCCCCGAAGCCCTGGCCATGAGATTGTGTTTTTTGCGGCGTGAAACTTTGGAAGGCCATAACTTTGAGTAGAGTAGTCCGTTTTGGATGAACTTTTTTTTGATTTCGTATAACTTTTCGAGATCTACGCAACCATAACTTATAGTAGATCGTGGCATTAACAGAGAAGATGGACGACGTCCCCGAAGCCCTGGCCATGAGATTGTATTTTTTGCGGCGTGAAACTTTGGAAGGCCATAACTTTGAGTAGAGTAGTCCGTTTTGGATGAACTTTTTTTTGATTTCGTATAACTTTTCGAGATCTACGCAACCATACCTCATAGTAGATCGTGGCATTAATAAGGAAGATGGACGACGTCCCCGAAGACTTGGCCATGAGATTGTGTTTTTTACGGCGTGAAACTTTGGAAGGCCATAACTTTTAGTAGAGTAGTCCGTTTTGGTTGAACTTTTTTTTGATTTCGTATAACTTTTCGAGATCTACGCAACCATACATCATAGTCGATCGTGGCATTAACAGGAAAGATGGACGACGTCCCCGAAGCACTGGCCATGATATTGTATTTTTTGCGGCGTGAAACTTTGGAAGGCCATAACTTTGAGTAGAGTAGTCCATTTTGGATGAACTATTTTTTGATTTCGTATACTTTTCGAGATCTACGCAACCATACCTCATAGTAGATCGTGGCATTAACAGAGAAGATGGACGATGTCTCCGAAACCCTGGCCATTAGATTGTGTTTTTTGCGGCGTGAAACTTTGGAAGGCCATAACTTTGAGTAGAGTAGTCCGTTTTGGATGAACTTTTTTTTGATTTCGTATAAGTTTTCGAGATCTACGCAACCATACCTCATAGTAGATCGTGGCATTAACAGAGAAGATGGACGACGTCCCCGAAGCCCTGGCCATGAGATTGTATTTTTTGCGGCGTCAAACTTTGGAAGGCCATAACTTTGAGTAGAGTAGTCCGTTTTGGATGAACTTTTTTTTGATTTCGTATAACTTTTCGAGATCTACGCAACCATACCTCATAGTAGATCGTGGCATTAACAAGGAAGATGGACGACGTCCCCGAAGCCTTGGCCATGAGATTGTGTTTTTTACGGCGTGAAACTTTGGAAGGCCATAACTTTTAGTAGAGTAGTCCGTTTTGGTTGAACTTTTTTTTGATTTCGTATAACTTTTCGAGATCTACGCAACCATACATCATAGTCGATCGTGGCATTAACAGGAAAGATGGATGACGTCCCCGAAGCACTGGCCATGATATTGTATTTTTTGCGGCGTGAAACTTTGGAAGGCCATAACTTTGAGTAGAGTAGTCCATTTTGGATGAACTATTTTTTGATTTCGTATACTTTTCGAGATCTACGCAACCATACCTCATAGTAGATCGTGGCATTAACAGGGAAGATGAACGACGACCCCGAAGCCCTGGCCATGAGATTGTGTTTTTTGCGGCGTCAAACTTTGGAAGGCATAACATTGAGTAGAGTAGTCCGTTTTGGATGAACTTTTTTTTGATTTCGTATAACTTTTCGAGATCTACGCAACCATACCTCATACTGGATCGTGGCATTAACAAGGAAGAAGGACGACGTCTCCGAAGCCCTGGCCATGAGATTGTGTTTTTTGCGGCGTGAAACTTTGGAAGGCCATAACTTTTAGTAGAGTAGTCCGTTTTGGATGAACGTTTTTTTGATTTCGTATAAATTTTTGAGATCTACGCAACCATACATCATAGTCGATCGTGGCATTAACAGAGAAGATGGACGATGTCCCCGAAGCCCTAGCCATGAGATTGTGTTTTTTGCGGCGTGAAACTTTGGAAGGC
Source organism: Verbascum thapsus (assembly GCA_963669365.1). Lineage (NCBI taxonomy): Eukaryota > Viridiplantae > Streptophyta > Magnoliopsida > Lamiales > Scrophulariaceae > Verbascum > Verbascum thapsus. The sequence continues at coordinate 19,889,125 of OY770107.1, forward strand.
CATAACTTTGAGTAGAGTAGTCCGTTTTGGATGAATTTTTTTTTGATTTCGTATAACTTTTCGAGATCTACGCAACCATATCTCATAATAGATCGTGGCATTAACAGGGAAGATGGACGACGTCCCCGAAGCCCTGGCCATGAGATTGTATTTTTTGCGGCGTGAAACTTTGGAAGGCCATAACTTTGAGTAGAGTAGTCCGTTTTGGATGAACTTTTTTTTGATTTCGTATAACTTTTCGAGATCTACGCAACCATACCTCATAGTAGATCGTGGCATTCACAGGGAAGATGGACGACGTCCCCGAAGTCCTGGCCATGAGATTGTGTTTTTTGCGGCGTGAAACTTTGGAAGGCCATAACTTTGAGTAGAGTAGTCCATTTTGGATGAACTATTTTTTGATTTCGTATACTTTTCGAGATCTACGCAACCATACCTCATAGTAGATCGTGGCATTAACAGAGAAGATGGACGATGTCTCCGAAACCCTGGCCATTAGATTGTGTTTTTTGCGGCGTGAAACTTTGGAAGGCCATAACTTTGAGTAGAGTAGTCCGTTTTGGATGAAATTTTTATTGATTTCGTATAAGTTTTCGAGATCTACGCAACCATACCTCATAGTAGATCGTGGCATTAACAGGGAAGATGGACGACGTCCCCGAAACCCTGGCCATGAGATTGTGTTTTTTGCGGCGTGAAACTTTGGAAGGCCATAACTTTGAGTAGAGTAGTCCGTTTTGGATGAACTTTTTTTTGATTTCGTATAACTTTTCGAGATCTACGCAACCATACCTCATAGTAGATCGTGGCATTCACAGGGAAGATGGACGACGTCCCCGAAGTCCTGGCCATGAGATTGTGTTTTTTGCGGCATGAAACTTTGGAAGGCCATAACTTTGAGTAGAGTAGTTCGTTTTGGATGAACTTTTTTTTGATTTCGTATAACTTCTCGAGATTTACGCAACCATACCTCATAGTAGACCGTGGCATTAACAGGAAAGATAGACGACGTCCCCGAAGCCCTGGCCATGAGACTGTGTTTTTTGCGGCGTCAAACTTTAGAAGGCATAACATTGAGTAGAGTAGTCCGTTTTGGATGAACTTTTTTTTGATTTCGTATAACTTTTCGAGATCTACGCAACCATACCTCATAGTAGATCGTGGCATTAACAAGGAAGATGGACGACGTCCCCGAAGCCCTGGCCATGAGATTGTGTTTTTTGCGGCGTGAAACTTTGGAAGGCCATAACTTTTAGTAGAGTAGTCCGTTTTGGATGAATTTTTTTTTGATTTCGTATAACTTTTCGAGATCTACGCAATCATACATCATAGTCGATCGTGGCATTAACAGGGGAGATGGACGATGTCCCCGAAGCCCTAGCCATGAGATTGTGTTTTTTGCGGCGTGAAACTTTGGAAGGCCATAACTTTGAGTAGAGTAGTCCGTTTTGGATGAATTTTTTTTGATTTCGTATAACTTTTCGAGATCTACGCAACCATATCTCATAATAGATCGTGGCATTAACAGGGAAGATGGACGACGTCCCCGAAGCCCTGGCCATGAGATTGTGTTTTTTGCGGCGTGAAACTTTGGAAGGCCATAACTTTGAGTAGAGTAGTCCGTTTTGGATGAACTTTTTTTTGATTTCGTATAACTTCTCGAGATCTACGCAACCATACCTCATAGTAGACCGTGGCATTAACAGGAAAGATAGACGACGTCCCCGAAGCCCTGACCATGAGATTGTGTTTTTTGCGGCGTCAAACTTTAGAAGGCATAACATTGAGTAGAGTAGTCCGTTTTGGATGAACTTTTTTTTGATTTCGTATAACTTTTCGAGATCTACGCAACCACGCCTCATAGTAGACCATGGCGTTAACAGAAAAGATGGACGACGTCCCCGAAACCCTAGCCATAAGATTGTGTTTTTTGTGGGGTGAAACTTTGGAAGTCCATAACTTTGAGTAGAGTAGTTCATTTTGGATGAACTATTTTTTGATTTCGTATACTTTTCGAGATCTACGCAACCATACCTCATAGTAGATCGTGGCATTAACAGAGAAGATGGACGATGTCTCCGAAACCCTGGCCATTAGATTGTGTTTTTTGCGGCGTGAAACTTTGGAAGGCCATAACTTTGAGTAGAGTAGTCCGTTTTGGATGAACTTTTTTTTGATTTCGTATAAGTTTTCGAGATCTACGCAACCATACCTCATAGTAGATCGTGGCATTAACAGAGAAGATGGACGACGTCCCCGAAGCCCTAGCCATGAGATTGTATTTTTTGCGGCGTGAAATTTTGGAAGGCCATAACTTTGAGTAGAGTAGTCCGTTTTGGATGAACTTTTTTTTGATTTCGTATAACTTTTCGAGATCTACGCAACCATACCTCATAGTAGATCGTGGCATTAACAAGGAAGATGGACGACGTCCCCGAAGCCTTGGCCATGAGATTGTGTTTTTTGCGGCGTGAAACTTTGGAAGGCCATAACTTTTAGTAGAGTAGTCCGTTTTGGTTGAACTTTTTTTTGATTTCGTATAACTTTTCGAGATCTACGCAACCATACATCATAGTCGATCGTGGAATTAACAGGGAAGATGAACGACGTCCCCGAAGCACTGGCCATGATATTGTATTTTTTGCGGCGTGAAACTTTGGAAGGCCATAACTTTGAGTAGAGTAGTCCATTTTGAATGAACTATTTTTTGATTTCGTATAATTTTCGAGATCTACGCAACCATACCTCATAGTAGATCGTGGCATTAACAGAGAAGATGGACGATGTCTCCGAAACCCTGGCCATGAGATTGTGTTTTTTGTGGCGTGAAATTTTGGAAGGCCATAACTTTGAGTAGAGTAGTCCGTTTTGGATGAACTTTTTTTTGATTTCGTATAAGTTTTTGAGATCTACGCAACCATACCTCATAGTAGATCGTGGCGTTAACAGAGAAGATGGACGACGTCCCCAAAGCCCTGGCCATGAGACTGTATTTTTTGCGGCGTGAAACTTTGGAAGGCCATAACTTTGAGTAGAGTAGTCCGTTTTGGATGAACTTTTTTTTGATATCGTATAACTTTTCGAGATCTACGCAACCATACCTCATAGTAGATCGTGGCATTAACAGAGAAGATGGACGACGTCCCCGAAGCCCTGGCCATGAGATTGTGTTTTTTGCGGCGTGAAACTTTGGAAGGCCATAACTTTGAGTAGAGTAGTCCGTTTTGGATGAACTTTTTTTGATTTCTTATAAATTTTCGAGATCTACACCATACCTCATAGTAGATCGTGGCATTAACAGGGAAGATGGACGACGTCCCCGAAGCCCTGGCCATGAGACTGTGTTTTTTGCGGCGTGAAACTTTGCAAGGCATAACTTTGAGTAGAGTAGTCCGTTTTGGATGAACTTTTTTTTGATTTCGTATAACTTTTCGAGATCTACGCAACCATACCTCATAGTAGATCGTGGTATTAACAAGGAAGATGTACGACGTCCCCGAAGCATTGGCCATGAGATTGTGTTTTTTACGGCGTGAAACTTTGGAAGGCCATAACTTTTAGTAGAGTAGTCCGTTTTGGTTGAATTTTTTTTTGATTTCGTATAACTTTTCGAGATCTACGCAACCATACATCATAGTCGATCGTGGCATTAACAGGAAAGATGGACGACGTCCCCGAAGCACTGGCCATGATATTGTATTTTTTGCGGCGTGAAACTTTGGAAGGCCATAACTTTGAGTAGAGTAGTCCATTTTGGATGAACTATTTTTTGATTTCGTATACTTTTCGAGATCTACGCAACCATACCTCATAGTAGATCGTCGCATTAACAGAGAAGATGGACGATGTCTCCGAAACCCTGGCCATTAGATTGTGTTTTTTGCGGCGTGAAACTTTGGAAGGCCATAACTTTGAGTAGAGTAGTCCGTTTTGGATGAACTTTTTTTTGATTTCGTATAAGTTTTCGAGATCTACGCAACCATACCTCATAGTAGATTGTGGCATTAACAGAGAAGATGGACGACGTCCCCGAAGCCCTGGCCATGAGATTGTATTTTTTGCGGCGTGAAACTTTGGAAGGCCATAACTTTGAGTAGAGTAGTCCGTTTTGGATGAACTTTTTTTTGATTTCGTATAATTTTTCGAGATCTACGCAACCATACCTCATAGTAGATCGTGGCATTAATAAGGAAGATGGACGACGTCCCCGAAGCCTTGGCCATGAGATTGTGTTTTTTGCGGCATGAAACTTTGGAAGGCCATAACTTTTAGTAGATTAGTCCGTTTTGGTTGAACTTTTTTTTGATTTCGTATAACTTTTCGAGATCTACGCAACCATACATCATAGTCGATCGTGGCATTAACAGGGAAGATGGACGACGTCCCCGAAGCACTGGCCATGATATTGTATTTTTTGGGCGTGAAACTTTGGAAGGCCATAACTTTGAGTAGAGTAGTCCATTTTGGATGAACTATTTTTTGATTTCGTATAATTTTCGAGATCTACGCAACCATACCTCATAGTAGATCGTGGCATTAACAGAGAAGATGGACGATGTCTCCGAAACCCTGGCCATGAGATTGTGTTTTTTGTGGCGTGAAATTTTGGAAGGCCATAACTTTGAGTAGAGTAGTCCGTTTTGGATGAACTTTTTTTTGATTTCGTATAAGTTTTTGAGATCTACGCAACCATACCTCATAGTAGATCGTGGCATGAACAGAGAAGATGGACGACGTCTCCAAAGCCCTGGCCATGAGACTGTATTTTTTGCGGCGTGAAACTTTGGAAGGCCATAACTTTGAGTAGAGTAGTCCGTTTTGGATGAACTTTTTTTTGATATCGTATAACTTTTCGAGATCTACGCAACCATACGTCATAGTAGATCGTGGCATTAACAGAGAAGATGGACGACGTCCCCGAAGCCCTGGCCATGAGATTGTGTTTTTTGCGGCGTGAAACTTTGGAAGGCCATAACTTTGAGTAGAGTAGTCCGTTTTGGATGAACTTTTTTTTGATTTCGTATAACTTTTCGAGATCTACGCAACCAAACCTCATAGTAGATCGTGGCATTAACAGGGAAGATGGACGACGTCCCCGAAGTCTTGGCCATGAGATTGTGTTTTTTGCGGCGTGAAACTTTGGAAGGCCATAACTTTTAGTAGAGTAGTCCGTTTTGGATGAACTTTTTTTTGATTTCGTATAACTTTTTGAGATCTACGCAATCATACATCATAGTCGATCGTGGCATTAACAGGGAAGATGGACGACGTCCCCGAAGCCCTAGCCATGAGATTGTGTTTTTTGCGGCGTGAAACATTGGAAGGCCTGAGTAGAGTAGTCCGTTTTGGATGAATTTTTTTTTGATTTCGTATAACTTTTCGAGATCTACGCAACCATATCTCATAATAGATCGTGGCATTAACTGGGAAGATGGACGACGTCCCCGAAGCCCTGGCCATGAGATTGTGTTTTTTGCGGCGTGAAACTTTGGAAGGCCATAACTTTGAGTAGAGTAGTCCGTTTTGGATGAACTTTTTTTTGATTTCGTATAACTTTTCGAGATCTACGCAACCATATATCATAATAGATCGTGGCATTAACAGGAAAGATGGACGACGTCCCCGAAGCCCTGGCCATGAGATTGTATTTTTTGCGGCGTGAAACTTTGGAAGGCCATAACTTTGAGTAGAGTAGTCCATTTTGGATGAACTATTTTTTGATTTCGTATACTTTTCGAGATCTACGCAACCATACCTCATAGTAGATCGTGGCATTAACAGAGAAGATGGACGATGTCTCCGAAACCCTGGCCATTAGATTGTGTTTTTTGCGGCGTGAAACTTTGGAAGGCCATAACTTTGAGTAGAGTAGTCCGTTTTGGATGAACTTTTTTTTGATTTCGTATAAGTTTTCGAGATCTACGCAACCATACCTCATAGTAGATCGTGGCATTAACAGAGAAGATGGACGATGTCCCCGAAGCCCTGGCCATGAGATTGTATTTTTTGCGGCGTGAAACTTTGAAAGGCCATAACTTTTAGTAGAGTAGTCCGTTTTGGTTGAACTTTTTTTTGATTTCGTATAACTTTTCGAGATCTACGCAACCATACATCATAGTCGATCGTGGCATTAACAGGGAAGATGGACGACGTCCCCGAAGCACTGGCCATGATATTGTATTTTTTGCGGCGTGAAACTTTGGAAGGCAATAACTTTGAGTAGAGTAGTCCATTTTGGATGAACTATTTTTTGATTTCGTATAATTTTCGAGATTTACGCAACCATACCTCATAGTAGATCGTGGCATTAACAGAGAAGATGGACGATGTCTCCGAAACCCTGGCCATGAGATTGTGTTTTTTGTGGCGTGAAATTTTGGAAGGCCATAACTTTGAGTAGAGTAGTCCGTTTTGGATGAACTTTTTTTTGATATCGTATAACTTTTCGAGATCTACGCAACCATATCTCATAGTAGATCGTGGCATTAACAGAGAAGATGGACGACGTCCCCGAAGCCCTGGCCATGAGATTGTATTTTTTGCGGCGTGAAACTTTGGAAGGCCATAACTTTGAGTAGAGTAGTCCGTTTTGGATGAACTTTTTTTTGATTTCGTATAACTTTTCGAGATCTACGCAACCATATATCATAATAGATCGTGGCATTAACAGAGAAGATGGACGACGTCCCTGAAGCCTTGGCCATGAGATTGTGTTTTTTGCGGCGTGAAATTTTGGAAGGCCATAACTTTGAGTAGAGTAGTCCGTTTTGGATGAACTTTTTTTTGATTTCGTATAACTTTTCGAGATCTACGCAACCATACATCATAGTTGATCATGGCATTAACAGGAAAGATGGACGACGTCCCCGAAACCCTGGCCATGAGGTTGTGTTTTTTGCGACCTGAAACTTTGGAAGGCCATAACTTTTAGTAGAGTAGTCCGTTTTGGATGAACTTTTTTTTGATTTCGTATAACTTTTCGAGATCTACGCAACCATACCTCATAGTAGATCGTGGCATTAACAGAGAAGATGGACGACGTCCCCGAAGCCCTGGCCATGAGATTGTGTTTTTTGCGGCGTGAAACTTTGGAAGGCCATAACTTTGAGTAGAGTAGTCCATTTTGGATGAACTTTTTTTGATTTCTTATAAATTTTCGAGATCTACGCAACCATACCTCATAGTAGATCGTGGCATTAACAGGGAAGATGGACGACGTCCCCGAAGCCCTGGCCATGAGACTGTGTTTTTTGCGGCGTGAAACTTTGGAAGGCACAACTTTGAGTAGAGTAGTCCGTTTTGGATGAACTTTTTTTTGATTTCGTATAACTTTTCGAGATCTACGCAACCATACCTCATAGTAGATCGTGGCATTAACAGGAGAGATGGACGACGTCCCCAAAGTCTTGGCCATGAGATTGTGTTTTTTGCGGCGTTAAACTTTGGAAGGCCATAACTTTTAGTAGAGTAGTCCGTTTTGGATGAACTTTTTTTTGATTTCGTATAACTTTTTGAGATCTACGCAATCATACATCATAGTCGATCGTGGCATTAACAGGGAAGATGGACGACGTCCCCGAAGCCCTAGCCATGAGATTGTGTTTTTTGCGGCGTGAAACATTGGAAGGCCTGAGTAGAGTAGTCCGTTTTGGATGAATTTTTTTTTGATTTCGTATAACTTTTCGAGATCTACGCAACCATATCTCATAATAGATCGTGGCATTAACTGGGAAGATGGACGACGTCCCCGAAGCCCTGGCCATGAGATTGAGTTTTTTGCGGCGTGAAACTTTGGAAGGCCATAACTTTGAGTAGAGTAGTCCGTTTTGGATGAACTTTTTTTTGATTTCGTATAACTTTTCGAGATCTACGCAACCATACCTCATAGTAGATCGTGGCATTCACAGAGAAGATGGACGACGTCCCTGAAATCCTGGCCATGAGATTGTGTTTTTTGCGGCGTGAAACTTTGGAAGGCCATAACTTTGAGTAGAGTAGTCCGTTTTGGATGAACTTTTTTTTGATTTCGTATAACTTTTCGAGATCTACGCAACCATATATCATAATAGATCGTGGCATTAACAGGAAAGATGGACGACGTCCCCGAAGCCCTGGCCATGAGATTGTATTTTTTGCGGCGTGAAACTTTGGAAGGCCATAACTTTGAGTAGAGTAGTCCATTTTGGATGAACTATTTTTTGATTTCGTATACTTTTCGAGATCTACGCAACCATACCTCATAGTAGATCGTGGCATTAACAGAGAAGATGGACGATGTCTCCGAAACCCTGGCCATTAGATTGTGTTTTTTGCGGCGTGAAACTTTGGAAGGCCATAACTTTGAGTAGAGTAGTCCGTTTTGGATGAACTTTTTTTTGATTTCGTATAAGTTTTCGAGATCTACGCAACCATACCTCATAGTAGATCGTGGCATTAATAAGGAAGATGGACGACGTCCCCGAAGCCTTGGCCATGAGATTGTGTTTTTTGCGGCATGAAACTTTGGAAGGCCATAACTTTTAGTAGATTAGTCCGTTTTGGTTGAACTTTTTTTTGATTTCGTATAACTTTTCGAGATCTACGCAACCATACATCATAGTCGATCGTGGCATTAACAGGGAAGATGGACGACGTCCCCGAAGCACTGGCCATGATATTGTATTTTTTGGGCGTGAAACTTTGGAAGGCCATAACTTTGAGTAGAGTAGTCCATTTTGGATGAACTATTTTTTGATTTCGTATAATTTTCGAGATCTACGCAACCATACCTCATAGTAGATCGTGGCATTAACAGAGAAGATGGACGATGTCTCCGAAACCCTGGCCATGAGATTGTGTTTTTTGTGGCGTGAAATTTTGGAAGGCCATAACTTTGAGTAGAGTAGTCCGTTTTGGATGAACTTTTTTTTGATTTCGTATAAGTTTTTGAGATCTACGCAACCATACCTCATAGTAGATCGTGGCATGAACAGAGAAGATGGACGACGTCTCCAAAGCCCTGGCCATGAGACTGTATTTTTTGCGGCGTGAAACTTTGGAAGGCCATAACTTTGAGTAGAGTAGTCCGTTTTGGATGAACTTTTTTTTGATATCGTATAACTTTTCGAGATCTACGCAACCATACGTCATAGTAGATCGTGGCATTAACAGAGAAGATGGACGACGTCCCCGAAGCCCTGGCCATGAGATTGTGTTTTTTGCGGCGTGAAACTTTGGAAGGCCATAACTTTGAGTAGAGTAGTCCGTTTTGGATGAACTTTTTTTTGATTTCGTATAACTTTTCGAGATCTACGCAACCAAACCTCATAGTAGATCGTGGCATTAACAGGGAAGATGGACGACGTCCCCGAAGTCTTGGCCATGAGATTGTGTTTTTTGCGGCGTGAAACTTTGGAAGGCCATAACTTTTAGTAGAGTAGTCCGTTTTGGATGAACTTTTTTTTGATTTCGTATAACTTTTTGAGATCTACGCAATCATACATCATAGTCGATCGTGGCATTAACAGGGAAGATGGACGACGTCCCCGAAGCCCTAGCCATGAGATTGTGTTTTTTGCGGCGTGAAACATTGGAAGGCCTGAGTAGAGTAGTCCGTTTTGGATGAATTTTTTTTTGATTTCGTATAACTTTTCGAGATCTACGCAACCATATCTCATAATAGATCGTGGCATTAACTGGGAAGATGGACGACGTCCCCGAAGCCCTGGCCATGAGATTGTGTTTTTTGCGGCGTGAAACTTTGGAAGGCCATAACTTTGAGTAGAGTAGTCCGTTTTGGATGAACTTTTTTTTGATTTCGTATAACTTTTCGAGATCTACGCAACCATATATCATAATAGATCGTGGCATTAACAGGAAAGATGGACGACGTCCCCGAAGCCCTGGCCATGAGATTGTATTTTTTGCGGCGTGAAACTTTGGAAGGCCATAACTTTGAGTAGAGTAGTCCATTTTGGATGAACTATTTTTTGATTTCGTATACTTTTCGAGATCTACGCAACCATACCTCATAGTAGATCGTGGCATTAACAGAGAAGATGGACGATGTCTCCGAAACCCTGGCCATTAGATTGTGTTTTTTGCGGCGTGAAACTTTGGAAGGCCATAACTTTGAGTAGAGTAGTCCGTTTTGGATGAACTTTTTTTTGATTTCGTATAAGTTTTCGAGATCTACGCAACCATACCTCATAGTAGATCGTGGCATTAACAGAGAAGATGGACGATGTCCCCGAAGCCCTGGCCATGAGATTGTATTTTTTGCGGCGTGAAACTTTGAAAGGCCATAACTTTTAGTAGAGTAGTCCGTTTTGGTTGAACTTTTTTTTGATTTCGTATAACTTTTCGAGATCTACGCAACCATACATCATAGTCGATCGTGGCATTAACAGGGAAGATGGACGACGTCCCCGAAGCACTGGCCATGATATTGTATTTTTTGCGGCGTGAAACTTTGGAAGGCAATAACTTTGAGTAGAGTAGTCCATTTTGGATGAACTATTTTTTGATTTCGTATAATTTTCGAGATTTACGCAACCATACCTCATAGTAGATCGTGGCATTAACAGAGAAGATGGACGATGTCTCCGAAACCCTGGCCATGAGATTGTGTTTTTTGTGGCGTGAAATTTTGGAAGGCCATAACTTTGAGTAGAGTAGTCCGTTTTGGATGAACTTTTTTTTGATATCGTATAACTTTTCGAGATCTACGCAACCATATCTCATAGTAGATCGTGGCATTAACAGAGAAGATGGACGACGTCCCCGAAGCCCTGGCCATGAGATTGTATTTTTTGCGGCGTGAAACTTTGGAAGGCCATAACTTTGAGTAGAGTAGTCCGTTTTGGATGAACTTTTTTTTGATTTCGTATAACTTTTCGAGATCTACGCAACCATATATCATAATAGATCGTGGCATTAACAGAGAAGATGGACGACGTCCCTGAAGCCTTGGCCATGAGATTGTGTTTTTTGCGGCGTGAAATTTTGGAAGGCCATAACTTTGAGTAGAGTAGTCCGTTTTGGATGAACTTTTTTTTGATTTCGTATAACTTTTCGAGATCTACGCAACCATACATCATAGTTGATCATGGCATTAACAGGAAAGATGGACGACGTCCCCGAAACCCTGGCCATGAGGTTGTGTTTTTTGCGACCTGAAACTTTGGAAGGCCATAACTTTTAGTAGAGTAGTCCGTTTTGGATGAACTTTTTTTTGATTTCGTATAACTTTTCGAGATCTACGCAACCATACCTCATAGTAGATCGTGGCATTAACAGAGAAGATGGACGACGTCCCCGAAGCCCTGGCCATGAGATTGTGTTTTTTGCGGCGTGAAACTTTGGAAGGCCATAACTTTGAGTAGAGTAGTCCATTTTGGATGAACTTTTTTTGATTTCTTATAAATTTTCGAGATCTACGCAACCATACCTCATAGTAGATCGTGGCATTAACAGGGAAGATGGACGACGTCCCCGAAGCCCTGGCCATGAGACTGTGTTTTTTGCGGCGTGAAACTTTGGAAGGCACAACTTTGAGTAGAGTAGTCCGTTTTGGATGAACTTTTTTTTGATTTCGTATAACTTTTCGAGATCTACGCAACCATACCTCATAGTAGATCGTGGCATTAACAGGAGAGATGGACGACGTCCCCAAAGTCTTGGCCATGAGATTGTGTTTTTTGCGGCGTTAAACTTTGGAAGGCCATAACTTTTAGTAGAGTAGTCCGTTTTGGATGAACTTTTTTTTGATTTCGTATAACTTTTTGAGATCTACGCAATCATACATCATAGTCGATCGTGGCATTAACAGGGAAGATGGACGACGTCCCCGAAGCCCTAGCCATGAGATTGTGTTTTTTGCGGCGTGAAACATTGGAAGGCCTGAGTAGAGTAGTCCGTTTTGGATGAATTTTTTTTTGATTTCGTATAACTTTTCGAGATCTACGCAACCATATCTCATAATAGATCGTGGCATTAACTGGGAAGATGGACGACGTCCCCGAAGCCCTGGCCATGAGATTGAGTTTTTTGCGGCGTGAAACTTTGGAAGGCCATAACTTTGAGTAGAGTAGTCCGTTTTGGATGAACTTTTTTTTGATTTCGTATAACTTTTCGAGATCTACGCAACCATACCTCATAGTAGATCGTGGCATTCACAGAGAAGATGGACGACGTCCCTGAAATCCTGGCCATGAGATTGTGTTTTTTGCGGCGTGAAACTTTGGAAGGCCATAACTTTGAGTAGAGTAGTCCGTTTTGGATGAACTTTTTTTTGATTTCGTATAACTTTTCGAGATCTACGCAACCATATATCATAATAGATCGTGGCATTAACAGGAAAGATGGACGACGTCCCCGAAGCCCTGGCCATGAGATTGTATTTTTTGCGGCGTGAAACTTTGGAAGGCCATAACTTTGAGTAGAGTAGTCCATTTTGGATGAACTATTTTTTGATTTCGTATACTTTTCGAGATCTACGCAACCATACCTCATAGTAGATCGTGGCATTAACAGAGAAGATGGACGATGTCTCCGAAACCCTGGCCATTAGATTGTGTTTTTTGCGGCGTGAAACTTTGGAAGGCCATAACTTTGAGTAGAGTAGTCCGTTTTGGATGAACTTTTTTTTGATTTCGTATAAGTTTTCGAGATCTACGCAACCATACCTCATAGTAGATCGTGGCATTAACAGAGAAGATGGACGACGTCCCCGAAGCCCTGGCCATGAGATTGTATTTTTTGCGGCGTGAAACTTTGAAAGGCCATAACTTTTAGTAGAGTAGTCCGTTTTGGTTGAACTTTTTTTTGATTTCGTATAACTTTTCGAGATCTACGCAACCATACATCATAGTCGATCGTGGCATTAACAGGGAAGATGGACGACGTCCCCGAAGCACTGGCCATGATATTGTATTTTTTGCGGCGTGAAACTTTGGAAGGCAATAACTTTGAGTAGAGTAGTCCATTTTGGATGAACTATTTTTTGATTTCGTATAATTTTCGAGATTTACGCAACCATACCTCATAGTAGATCGTGGCATTAACAGAGAAGATGGACGATGTCTCCGAAACCCTGGCCATGAGATTGTGTTTTTTGTGGCGTGAAATTTTGGAAGGCCATAACTTTGAGTAGAGTAGTCCGTTTTGGATGAACTTTTTTTTGATATCGTATAACTTTTCGAGATCTACGCAACCATATCTCATAGTAGATCGTGGCATTAACAGAGAAGATGGACGACGTCCCCGAAGCCCTGGCCATGAGATTGTATTTTTTGCGGCGTGAAACTTTGGAAGGCCATAACTTTGAGTAGAGTAGTCCGTTTTGGATGAACTTTTTTTTGATTTCGTATAACTTTTCGAGATCTACGCAACCATATATCATAATAGATCGTGGCATTAACAGAGAAGATGGACGACGTCCCTGAAGCCCTGGCCATGAGATTGTGTTTTTTGCGGCGTGAAATTTTGGAAGGCCATAACTTTGAGTAGAGTAGTCCGTTTTGGATGAACTTTTTTTTGATTTCGTATAACTTTTCGAGATCTACGCAACCATACATCATAGTTGATCATGGCATTAACAGGAAAGATGGACGACGTCCCCGAAACCCTGGCCATGAGGTTGTGTTTTTTGCGACCTGAAACTTTGGAAGGCCATAACTTTTAGTAGAGTAGTCCGTTTTGGATGAACTTTTTTTTGATTTCGTATAACTTTTCGAGATCTACGCAACCATACCTCATAGTAGATCGTGGCATTAACAGAGAAGATGGACGACGTCCCCGAAGCCCTGGCCATGAGATTGTGTTTTTTGCGGCGTGAAACTTTGGAAGGCCATAACTTTGAGTAGAGTAGTCCATTTTGGATGAACTTTTTTTGATTTCTTATAAATTTTCGAGATCTACGCAACCATACCTCATAGTAGATCGTGGCATTAACAGGGAAGATGGACGACGTCCCCGAAGCCCTGGCCATGAGACTGTGTTTTTTGCGGCGTGAAACTTTGGAAGGCACAACTTTGAGTAGAGTAGTCCGTTTTGGATGAACTTTTTTTTGATTTCGTATAACTTTTCGAGATCTACGCAACCATACCTCATAGTAGATCGTGGCATTAACAGGAGAGATGGACGACGTCCCCAAAGTCTTGGCCATGAGATTGTGTTTTTTGCGGCGTTAAACTTTGGAAGGCCATAACTTTTAGTAGAGTAGTCCGTTTTGGATGAACTTTTTTTTGATTTCGTATAACTTTTCGAGATCTACGCAACCATATCTCATAATAGATCGTGGCATTAACAGGGAAGATGGACGACGTCCCCGAAACCCTGGCCATGAGATTGTGTTTTTTGCGGCGTGAAACTTTGGAAGGCCATAACTTTGAGTAGAGTAGTCCGTTTTGGATGAATTTTTTTTTGATTTCGTATAACTTTTCGAGATCTACGCAACCATACATCATAGTCGATCGTGGCATTAACAGGAAAGATGGACGACGTCCCCGAAGCACTGGCCATGATATTGTATTTTTTGCGGCGTGAAACTTTGGAAGGTCATAATTTTGAGTAGAGTAGTCCATTTTGGATGAACTCTTTTTTGATTTCGTATAACTTTTCGAGATCTACGCAACCATACCTCATAGTAGATCGTGGCATTAACAGAGAAGATGGACGACGTCCCCGAAGCCCTGGCCATGAGATTGTGTTTTTTGCGGCGTGAAACTTTGGAAGGCCATAACTTTGAGTAGAGTAGTCCGTTTTGGATGAACTTTTTTTGATTTCTTATAAATTTTCGAGATCTACGCAACCATACCTCATAGTAGATCGTGGCATTAACAGGGAAGATGGACGACGTCCCCGAAGCCCTGGCCATGAGACTGTGTTTTTTGCGGCGTGAAACTTTGGAAGGCACAACTTTGAGTAGAGTAGTCCGTTTTGGATGAACTTTTTTTTGATTTCGTATAACTTTTCGAGATCTACGCAACCATACCTCATAGTAGATCGTGGCATTAACAGGAAAGATGGACGACGTCCCCAAAGTCTTGGCCATGAGATTGTGTTTTTTGCGGCGTGAAACTTTGGAAGGCCATAACTTTTAGTAGAGTAGTCCGTTTTGGATGAACTTTTTTTTGATTTCGTATAACTTTTCGAGATCTACGCAACCATATCTCATAATAGATCGTGGCATTAACAGGGAAGATGGACGACATCCCCGAAACCCTGGCCATGAGATTGTGTTTTTTGCGGCGTGAAACTTTGGAAGGCCATAACTTTGAGTAGAGTAGTCCGTTTTGGATGAATTTTTTTTTGATTTCGTATAACTTTTCGAGATCTACGCAACCATACATCATAGTTGATCGTGGCATTAACAGGAAAGATGCACGACGTCCCCGAAGCACTGGCCATGATATTGTATTTTTTGCGGCGTGAAACTTTGGAAGGTCATAATTTTGAGTAGAGTAGTCCATTTTGGATGAACTCTTTTTTGATTTCGTATAACTTTTCGAGATCTACGCAACCATACCTCATAGTAGATCGTGGCATTCACAGAGAAGATGGACGACGTCCCTGAAGTCCTGGCCATGAGATTGTGTTTTTTGCGGCGTGAAACTTTGGAAGGCCATAACTTTGAGTAGAGTAGTCCGTTTTGGTTGAACTTTTTTTTGATTTCGTATAACTTTTCGAGATCTACGCAACCATATCTCATAGTAGATCGTGGCATTAACAAGGAAGATGGACGACGTCCCCGAAGCCCTGGCCATGAGATTGTGTTTTTTGCGGCGTGAAACTTTGGAAGGCCATAACTTTGAGTAGAGTAGTCCGTTTTGGATGAACTTTATTTTGATTTCGTATAACTTTTAGATATCTACGCAACCATACCTCAGAGTAGATCGTGGTATTAACAGGGAAGATGGACGACGTCCCCGAAGCCCTGGCCATGAGATTGTGTTTTTTGCGGCGTGAAACTTTGGAAGGCCATAACTTTCAGTAGAGTAGTCCGTTTTGGATGAACTCTTTTTTTGATTTCGTATAACTTTTCGAGATATACGCAACCATACATCATAGTCGATCATGGCATTAACAGGGAAGATGGGCGACGTCCCCGAAGCCCTGGCCATGAGATTGTGTTTTTTGCGGCCTGAAACTTTGGAAGGCCATAACTTTGAGTAGAGTAGTCCGTTTTGGATGAACTTTTTTTTGATTTCGTATAACTTTTAGAGATCTACGCAACCATACCTCATAGTAGATCGTGGCATTAACAGAGAAGATGAACGACGTCCCCGAAGCCCTGGCCATGAGATTGTAATTTTTGCGGCGTGAAACTTTGGAAGGCCATAACTTTGAGTAGAGTAGTCCGTTTTGGATGAACTTTTTTTGATTTCGTATAACTTTTCAAGATCTACGTTACCATACATCATAGTCAATCGTGGCATTAACAGGGAACATGGACGACGTCCCCGAAACCCTGGCCATGAGATTGTGTTTTTTGCGGCGTGAAAATTTGGAAGGCCATAACTTTGAGTAGAGTAGTTCGTTTTGGATGAACTTTTTTTTGATTTCGTATAACTTTTTGAGATCTACGCAACCATACCTCATAGTAGATCGTTGCATTAACAAGGAAGATGAACGACGTCCCCGAAGGCCTGGCCATGAGATTGTGTTTTTTGCGGCGTGAAACTTTGGAAGGCCATAACTTTGAGTAGAGTAGTCCGTTTTGGATGAACTTTTTTTTGATTTTGTATAACTTTTCGAGATCTACGCAACCATACCTCATAGTAGATCGTGGCATTAATAGGGAAGATGGACGACGTCCCCGAAGCCCTGGCCGTGTTTTTTGCGGCGTGAAACTTTGTAAGGCCATAACTTTAAGTAGAGTAGTCCGTTTTGGATGAATTTTTTTTTGATTTTGTATAACTTTTCGACAGCAACCATACCTCATAGTAGATCGTGGCATTAACAGGGAAGATGGACGACATCCCCGAAGCTCTGGCCATGAGACTGTGTTTTTTGCGGCGTGAAACTTTGGAAGGCCATAACTTTGAGTAGAGTAGTCCGTTTTGGATGAACTTTTTTTTGATTTCGTATAACTTTTCGAGATCTACGCAACCATACATCATAGTCGATCATGGCATTAACAGGGAAGATGGACGACGTCCCCGAAGCCCTGGCCATGAGATTGTGTTTTTTGCGGCCTGAAACTTTGGAAGGCCATAACTTTGAGTAGAGTAGTCCATTTTGGATGAACTTTTTTTTGATTTCGTATAAGTTTTAGAGATCTACGCAACCATACCTCAAAGTAGATCGTGGCATTAACAGAGAAGATGAACGACGTCCCCGAAGCCCTGGCCATGAGATTGTATTTTTTGCGGCGTGAAACTTTGGAAGGCCATAACTTTGAGTAGAGTAGTCCGTTTTGGATGAACTTTTTTTTGATTTCATATAACTTTTCAAGATCTACGTTACCATACATCATAGTCGATCGTGTCATTAACAGGGAACATGGACGACGTCCCCGAAGCCCTGGCCATGAGATTGTGTTTTTTGCGGCGTGAAACTTTGGAAGGCCATAACTTTGAGTAGAGTAGTTCGTTTTGGATGAACTTTTTTTTAATTTCGTATAACTTTTTGAGATCTACGCAACCATACCTCATAGTAGATCGTGGCATTAACAGGGAAGATGGACGACGTCCCCGAAGCCCTGGCCATGAGACTGTGTTTTTTGCGGCGTGAAACTTTGGAAGGCCATAACTTTAAGTAGAGTAGTCCGTTTTGGATGAACTTTTTTTTGATTTCGTATAACGTTTCGAGAGCAACCATACCTCATAGTAGATCGTGGCATTAACAGGGAAGATGGACGACGTCCCTGAATCTCTGGCCATGAGACTGTGTTTTTTGCGGCGTGAAACTTTGGAAGGCCATAACTTTGAGTAGAGTAGTCCGTTTTGGATGAACTTTTTTTTTGATCTCGTATAACTTTTCGAGATCTACGCAACCATACCTCATGGTAGATCGTGGCATTAACAGGGAAGATGGACGACGTCCCCGAAGCCCTGGCCATGAGACTGTGTTTTTTGCGGCGTGAAACTTTGGAAGGCCATAACTTTGAGTAGAATAGTCCGTTTTGGATGAACTTTTTTTTGATTTCGTATAACTTTTCGAGATCTACGCAACCATACCTCATAGTAGATCGTGGCATTGACAAGGAAGATGGACGACGTCCCCGAAGCCCTGGCCATGAGATTGTGTTTTTTGCGGCGTGAAACTTTGGAAGGCCATAACTTTGAGTAGAGTAGTCCGTTTTGGATGAACTTTTTTTTGATTTCGTATAACTTTTTGAGATCTACGCAACCATACCTCATAGTAGATCGTGGCATTAACAGAGAAGATGGACGACGTCCCCGAAGACCTGGCCATGAGACTGTGTTTTTTGCGGCGTGAAACTTTGGAAGGCCATAAGTTTGAGTAGAGTAGTCCGTTTTGGATGAACTTTTTTTTGATTTCGTATAACTTTTCGAGATCTACGCAACCATACATCATAGTCGATCGTGGCATTAACAAGGAAGATGGACGACGTCCCCGAAGCCCTGACCATGAGATTGTGTTTTTTGCGGCGTGAAACTTTGGAAGGCCATAACTTTGAGTAGAGTAGACCGTTTTGGATGAACTTTTTTTTTGATTTCGTATAACTTTTCAAGATCTACGCAACCATTCCTCATAGTAGATTGTGGCATTCACAGGGAAGATGGACGACGTCCCCGAAGTCCTGGCCATGAGATTGTATTTTTTGCGGCGTGAAACTTTGGAAGGCCATAACTTTGAGTAGAGTAGTCCGTTTTGGATGAACTTTTTTTTTGATTTCGTATAACTTTTCGAGATCTACGCAACCATACCTCATAGTAGATCGTGGCATTAACAAGGAAGATGGACGACGTCCCCGAAGCCCTGGCCATGAGACTGTGTTTTTTGCGGCGTGAAACTTTGGAAGGCCATAACTTTGAGTAGAGTAGTCCGTTTTGGATGAACTTTATTTTGATTTCGTATAACTTTTCGAGATCTACGCAACCATACCTCAGAGTAGATCGTGGCATTAACAGGGAAGATGGACGACGTCCCCGAAGCCCTGGCCATGAGATTGTGTTTTTTGCGGCGTGAAACTTTGGAAGGCTATAACATTGAGTAGAGTAGTCCGTTTTGGATGAACTTTTTTTTGATTTCGTATAACTTTTCGAGATCTACGCAACCATACTACATAGTAGATCGTGGCATTAATAGGAAAGATGGACGACGTCCCCGAAGCCCTGGCCATGAGATTGTATTTTTTGCGGCGTGAAACTTTGGAAGGCCATAACTTTGAGTAGAGTAGTCCGTTTTGGATGAACTTTTTTTTGATTTCGTATAACTTTTTTAGATCTACGCAACCATACCTCATAGTAGATCGTGGCATTAACAGAGAAGATGGACGACGTCCCCGAAGACCTGGCCATGAGACTGTGTTTTTTGCGTCGTGAAACTTTGGAAGGCCATAACTTTGAGTAGGGTAGTCCGTTTTGGATGAACTTTTTTTTGATTTCGTATAACTTTTCGAGATCTACGCAACCATACATCATAGTCGATCGTGGCATTAACAAGGAAGATGGACGACGTCCCCGAAGCCCTGGCCATGAGATTGTATTTTTTGCGGCGTGAAACTTTGGAAGGCCATAACTTTAAGTAGAGTAGTCCATTTTGGATGAACTTTTTTTTTGATTTCGTATAACTTTTCAAGATCTACGCAACCATACCTCATAGTAGATTGTGGCATTCACAGGGAAGATGGACGACGTCCCCGAAGTCCTGGCCATGAAATTGTGTTTTTTGCAGCGTGAAACTTTGGAACGCCATAACTTTGAGTAGAGTAGTCCGTTTTGGATGAACTTTTTTTTGATTTCGTATAACTTTTCGAGATCTACGCAACCATACCTCATAGTAGATCGTGGCATTAACAGGGAAGATGGACGACGTCCCCGAAACCCTGGCCATGAGACTGTGTTTTTTGCGGCGTGAAACTTTGGAAGGCCATAACTTTAAGTAGAGTAGTCCGTTTTGGATGAACTTTTTTTTGATTTCGTATAACGTTTCGAGAGCAACCATACCTCATAGTAGATCGTGGCATTAACAGGGAAGATGGACGACGTCCCCGAATCTCTGGCCATGAGACTGTGTTTTTTGCGGCGTGAAACTTTGGAAGGCCATAACTTTGAGTAGAGTAGTCCGTTTTGGATGAACTTTTTTTTTGATCTCGTATAACTTTTCGAGATCTACGCAACCATACCTCATGGTAGATCGTGGCATTAACAGGGAAGATGGACGACGTCCCCGAAGCCCTGGCCATGAGACTGTGTTTTTTGCGGCGTGAAACTTTGAAAGGCCATAACTTTGAGTAGAATAGTCCGTTTTGGATGAACTTTTTTTTGATTTCGTATAACTTTTCGAGATCTACGCAACCATACCTCATAGTAGATCGTGGCATTGACAAGGAAGATGGACGATGTCCCCGAAGCCCTGGCCATGAGATTGTGTTTTTTGCGGCGTGAAACTTTGGAAGGCCATAACTTTGAGTAGAGTAGTCCGTTTTGGATGAACTTTTTTTTGATTTCGTATAACTTTTTGAGATCTACGCAACCATACCTCATAGTAGATCGTGGCATTAACAGAGAAGATGGACGACGTCCCCGAAGACCTGGCCATGAGACTGTGTTTTTTGCGGCGTAAAACTTTGGAAGGCCATAAGTTTGAGTAGAGTAGTCCGTTTTGGATGAACTTTTTTTTGATTTCGTATAACTTTTCGAGATCTACGCAACCATACATCATAGTCGATCGTGGCATTAACAAGGAAGATGGACGACGTCCCCGAAGCCCTGACCATGAGATTGTGTTTTTTGCGGCGTGAAACTTTGGAAGGCCATAACTTTGAGTAGAGTAGTCCGTTTTGGATGAACTTTTTTTTTGATTTCGTATAACTTTTCAAGATCTACGCAACCATTCCTCATAGTAGATTGTGGCATTCACAGGGAAGATGGACGACGTCCCCGAAGTCCTGGCCATGAGATTGTATTTTTTGCGGCGTGAAACTTTGGAAGGCCATAACTTTGAGTAGAGTAGTCCGTTTTGGATGAACTTTTTTTTTGATTTCGTATAACTTTTCGAGATCTACGCAACCATACCTCATAGTAGATCGTGGCATTAACAAGGAAGATGGACGACGTCCCCGAAGCCCTGGCCATGAGACTGTGTTTTTTGCGGCGTGAAACTTTGGAAGGCCATAACTTTGAGTAGAGTAGTCCGTTTTGGATGAACTTTATTTTGATTTCGTATAACTTTTCGAGATCTACGCAACCATACCTCAGAGTAGATCGTGGCATTAACAGGGAAGATGGACGACGTCCCCGAAGCCCTGGCCATGAGATTGTGTTTTTTGCGGCGTGAAACTTTGGAAGGCTATAACATTGAGTAGAGTAGTCCGTTTTGGATGAACTTTTTTTTGATTTCGTATAACTTTTTGAGATCTACGCAACCATACTACATAGTAGATCGTGGCATTAATAGGAAAGATGGACGACGTCCCCGAAGCCCTGGCCATGAGATTGTATTTTTTGCGGCGTGAAACTTTGGAAGGCCATAACTTTGAGTAGAGTAGTCCGTTTTGGATGAACTTTTTTTTGATTTCGTATAACTTTTTTAGATCTACGCAACCATACCTCATAGTAGATCGTGGCATTAACAGAGAAGATGGACGACGTCCCCGAAGACCTGGCCATGAGACTGTGTTTTTTGCGTCGTGAAACTTTGGAAGGCCATAACTTTGAGTAGGGTAGTCCGTTTTGGATGAACTTTTTTTTGATTTCGTATAACTTTTCGAGATCTACGCAACCATACATCATAGTCGATCGTGGCATTAACAAGGAAGATGGACGACGTCCCCGAAGCCCTGGCCATGAGATTGTGTTTTTTGCGGCGTGAAACTTTGGAAGGCCATAACTTTAAGTAGAGTAGTCCATTTTAGATGAACTTTTTTTTTGATTTCGTATAACTTTTCAAGATCTACGCAACCATACCTCATAGTAGATTGTGGCATTCACAGGGAAGATGGACGACGTCCCCGAAGTTCTGGCCATGAAATTGTGTTTTTTGCGGCGTGAAACTTTGGAACGCCATAACTTTGAGTAGAGTAGTCCGTTTTGGATGAACTTTTTTTTGATTTCGTATAACTTTTCGAGATCTACGCAACCATACCTCATAGTAGATCGTGGCATTAACAAGGAAGATGGACGACGTCCCCGAAGCCCTGGCCATGAGATTGTGTTTTTTGCGGCGTGAAACTTTGGAAGGCCATAACTTTGAGTAGAGTAGTCCGTTTTGGATGAACTTTATTTTGATTTCGTATAACTTTTCGAGATCTACGCAACCATACCTCAGAGTAGATTGTGGCATTAACAGGGAAGATGGACGACGTCCCCAAAGCCCTGGCCATGAGATTGTGTTTTTTGCGGCGTGAAACTTTGGAAGGCCATAACTTTGAGTAGAGTAGTCCGTTTTGGATGAACTTTTTTTTGATTTCGTATAACTTTTCGAGATCTACGCAACCATACATCATAGTTGATCATGGAATTAACAGGAAAGATGGACGACGTCCCCGAAACCCTGGCCATGAGGTTGTGTTTTTTGCGACCTGAAACTTTGGAAGGCCATAACTTTGAGTAGAGTAGTCCGTTTTGGATGAACTTTTTTTTGATTTCGTATAACTTTTAGAGATC
This sequence comes from Verbascum thapsus, assembly GCA_963669365.1. Lineage (NCBI taxonomy): Eukaryota > Viridiplantae > Streptophyta > Magnoliopsida > Lamiales > Scrophulariaceae > Verbascum > Verbascum thapsus. The sequence goes on from OY770107.1 coordinate 19,911,903, forward strand.
TACGCAACCATACCTCATAGTAGATCGTGGCATTAACAGGAGAGATGGACGACGTCCCCAAAGCCTTGGCCATGAGATTGTATTTTTTGCGGCGTGAAATTTGGAAGGCCATAACTTTGAGTAGAGTAGTCCGTTTTGGATGAACTTTTTTTTGATTTCGTATAACTTTTCGAGATCTACGTTACCATACATCATAGTCGATCGTGGCATTAACTGGGAAGATGGACGACGTCCCCAAAGCCCTGGCCATGAGATTGTGTTTTTTGCGGCGTGAAACTTTGAATGGCCATAACTTTGAGTAGAGTAGTCCGTTTTGGATGAACTTTTTTTTGATTTCGTATAACTTTTCGAGATTTACGCAACCATACCTCATAGTAGATCGTGGCATTAACAAGAAAGATGGACGACGTCCCCGAAGCCCTGGCCATGAGATTGTGTATTTTGCGGCGTGAAACTTTGGAAGGCCATAACTTTGAGTAGAGTAGTCCGTTTTGGATGAACTTTTTTTTGATTTTGTATAATTTTCGAGATCTACGCAACCATACCTCATAGTAGATCGTGGCATTAACAGAGAAGATGGATGACGTCCCCGAAGCCCTGGCCATGAGATTGTATTTTTTGCGGCGTGAAACTTTGGAAGGCCATAACTTTGAGTAGAGTAGTCCGTTTTGGATGAACTTTTTTTTGATTTCGTATAACTTTTCGAGATCTACGCAACCATACCTCATAGTAGATCGTGGCATTAACAAGGAAGATGGACGACGTCCCCGAAGCCTTGGCCATGAGATTGTGTTTTTTGCGACGTGAAACTTTGGAAGGCCATAACTTTTAGTAGAGTAGTCCGTTTTGGTTGAACTTTTTTTTGATTTCGTATAACTTTTCGAGATCTACGCAACCATACATCATAGTCGATCGTGGCATTAACAGGGAAGATGGACGACGTCCCCGAAGCACTGGCCATGATATTGTATTTTTTGCGGCGTGAAACTTTGGAAGGCCATAACTTTGAGTAGAGTAGTCCATTTTGGATGAACTATTTTTTGATTTTGTATAATTTTCGAGATCTACGCAACCATACCTCATAGTAGATCGTGGCATTAACAGAGAAGATGGACGATGTCTCCGAAACCCTGGCCATGAGATTGTGTTTTTTGTGGCGTGAAATTTTGGAAGGCCATAACTTTGAGTAGAGTAGTCCGTTTTGGATGAACTTTTTTTGATTTCGTATAAGTTTTTGAGATCTACGCAACCATACCTCATAGTAGATCGTGGCATTAACAGAGAAGATGGACGACGTCCCCAAAGCCCTGGCCATGAGACTGTATTTTTTGCGGCGTGAAACTTTGGAAGGCCATAACTTTGAGTAGAATAGTCCGTTTTGGATGAACTTTTTTTTGATATCGTATAACTTTTCGAGATCTACGCAACCATACCTCATAGTAGATCGTGGCATTAACAGAGAAGATGGACGACGTCCCCGAAGCTCTGGCCATGAGATTGTGTTTTTTGCGGCGTGAAATTTTGGAAGGCCATAACTTTGAGTAGAGTAGTCCGTTTTGGATGAACTTTTTTTTGATTTCGTATAAGTTTTCGAGATCTACGCAACCATACCTCATAGTAGATCGTGGCATTAATAAGGAAGATGGACGACGTCCCCGAAGCCTTGGCCATGAGATTGTATTTTTTGCGGCGTGAAACTTTGGAAGGCCATAACTTTTAGTAGAGTAGTCCGTTTTGGTTGAACTTTTTTTTGATTTCGTATAACTTTTCGAGATCTACGCAACCATACATCATAGTCGATCGTGGCATTAACAGGGAAGATGGACGACGTCCCCGAAGCACTGGCCATGATATTGTATTTTTTGCGGCGTGAAACTTTGGAAGGCCATAACTTTGAGTAGAGTAGTCAATTTTGGATGAACTACTTTTTGATTTCGTATAATTTTCGAGATCTACGCAACCATACCTCATAGTAGATCGTGGCATTAACAGAGAAGATGGACGATGTCTCCGAAACCCTGGCCATGAGATTGTGTTTTTTGTGGCGTGAAATTTTGGAAGGCCATAACTTTGAGTAGAGTAGTCCGTTTTGGATGAACATTTTTTTGATTTCGTATAAGTTTTTGAGATCTACGCAACCATACCTCATAGTAGATCGTGGCATGAACAGAGAAGATGGACGACGTCCCCAAAGCCCTGGCCATGAGACTGTATTTTTTGCGGCGTGAAACTTTGGAAGGCCATAACTTTGAGTAGAGTAGTCCGTTTTGGATGAACTTTTTTTTGATATCGTATAACTTTTCGAGATCTACGCAACCATACGTCATAGTAGATCGTGGCATTAACAGAGAAGATGGACGACGTCCCCGAAGCCCTGGCCATGAGATTGTGTTTTTTGCGGCGTGAAACTTTGGAAGGCCATAACTTTGAGTAGAGTAGTCCGTTTTGGATGAACTTTTTTTTGATTTCGTATAACTTTTCGAGATCTACGCAACCAAACCTCATAGTAGATCGTGGCATTAACAGGGAAGATGGACGACGTCCCCGAAGTCTTGGCCATGAGATTGTATTTTTTGCGGCGTGAAACTTTGGAAGGCCATAACTTTTAGTAGAGTAGTCCGTTTTGGATGAACTTTTTTTTGATTTCGTATAACTTTTTGAGATCTACGCAATCATACATCATAGTCGATCGTGGCATTAACAGAGAAGATGGACGACGTCCCCGAAGCCCTAGCCATGAGATTGTGTTTTTTGCGGCGTGAAACATTGGAAGGCCTGAATAGAGTAGTCCGTTTTGGATGAATTTTTTTTTGATTTCGTATAACTTTTCGAGATCTACGCAACCATATCTCATAATAGATCGTGGCATTAACAGGGAAGATGGACGACGTCCCCGAAGCCCTGGCCATGAGATTGTGTTTTTTGCGGCGTGAAACTTTGGAAGGCCATAACTTTGAGTAGAGTAGTCCGTTTTGGATGAACTTTTTTTTGATTTCGTATAACTTTTCGAGATCTACGCAACCATACCTCATAGTAGATCGTGGCATTCACAGAGAAGATGGACGACGTCCCTGAAATCCTGACCATGAGATTGTGTTTTTTGCGGCGTGAAACTTTGGAAGGCCATAACTTTGAGTAGAGTAGTCCGTTTTGGATGAACTTTTTTTTGATTTCGTATAACTTTTCGAGATCTACGCAACCATACCTCATAGTAGATCGTGGCATTAACAAGGAAGATGGACGACGTCCCCGAAGCCCTGGCCATGAGACTGTGTTTTTTGCGGCGTGAAACTTTGGAAGGCCATAACTTTGAGTAGAGTAGTCCGTTTTGGATGAACTTTATTTTGATTTCGTATAACTTTTCGAGATCTACGCAACCATACCTCAGAGTAGATCGTGGCATTAACAGGGAAGATGGACGACGTCCCCGAAGCCCTGGCCATGAGATTGTGTTTTTTGCGGCGTGAAACTTTGGAAGGCTATAACATTGAGTAGAGTAGTCCGTTTTGGATGAACTTTTTTTTGATTTCGTATAACTTTTCGAGATCTACGCAACCATACTACATAGTAGATCGTGGCATTAATAGGAAAGATGGACGACGTCCCCGAAGCCCTGGCCATGAGATTGTATTTTTTGCGGCGTGAAACTTTGGAAGGCCATAACTTTGAGTAGAGTAGTCCGTTTTGGATGAACTTTTTTTTGATTTCGTATAACTTTTTTAGATCTACGCAACCATACCTCATAGTAGATCGTGGCATTAACAGAGAAGATGGACGACGTCCCCGAAGACCTGGCCATGAGACTGTGTTTTTTGCGTCGTGAAACTTTGGAAGGCCATAACTTTGAGTAGGGTAGTCCGTTTTGGATGAACTTTTTTTTGATTTCGTATAACTTTTCGAGATCTACGCAACCATACATCATAGTCGATCGTGGCATTAACAAGGAAGATGGACGACGTCCCCGAAGCCCTGGCCATGAGATTGTGTTTTTTGCGGCGTGAAACTTTGGAAGGCCATAACTTTAAGTAGAGTAGTCCATTTTGGATGAACTTTTTTTTTGATTTCGTATAACTTTTCAAGATCTACGCAACCATACCTCATAGTAGATTGTGGCATTCACAGGGAAGATGGACGACGTCCCCGAAGTCCTGGCCATGAAATTGTGTTTTTTGCAGCGTGAAACTTTGGAACGCCATAACTTTGAGTAGAGTAGTCCGTTTTGGATGAACTTTTTTTTGATTTCGTATAACTTTTCGAGATCTACGCAACCATACCTCATAGTAGATCGTGGCATTAACAGAGAAGATGGACGACGTCCCCGAAACCCTGGCCATGAGACTGTGTTTTTTGCGGCGTGAAACTTTGGAAGGCCATAACTTTAAGTAGAGTAGTCCGTTTTGGATGAACTTTTTTTTGATTTCGTATAACGTTTCGAGAGCAACCATACCTCATAGTAGATCGTGGCATTAACAGGGAAGATGGACGACGTCCCCGAATCTCTGGCCATGAGACTGTGTTTTTTGCGGCGTGAAACTTTGGAAGGCCATAACTTTGAGTAGAGTAGTCCGTTTTGGATGAACTTTTTTTTTGATCTCGTATAACTTTTCGAGATCTACGCAACCATACCTCATGGTAGATCGTGGCATTAACAGGAAAGATGGACGACGTCCCCGAAGCCCTGGCCATGAGACTGTGTTTTTTGCGGCGTGAAACTTTGGAAGGCCATAACTTTGAGTAGAATAGTCCGTTTTGGATGAACTTTTTTTTGATTTCGTATAACTTTTCGAGATCTACGCAACCATACCTCATAGTAGATCGTGGCATTGACAAGGAAGATGGACGATGTCCCCGAAGCCCTGGCCATGAGATTGTGTTTTTTGCGGCGTGAAACTTTGGAAGGCCATAACTTTGAGTAGAGTAGTCCGTTTTGGATGAACTTTTTTTTGATTTCGTATAACTTTTTGAGATCTACGCAACCATACCTCATAGTAGATCGTGGCATTAACAGAGAAGATGGACGACGTCCCCGAAGACCTGGCCATGAGACTGTGTTTTTTGCGGCGTAAAACTTTGGAAGGCCATAAGTTTGAGTAGAGTAGTCCGTTTTGGATGAACTTTTTTTTGATTTCGTATAACTTTTCGAGATCTACGCAACCATACATCATAGTCGATCGTGGCATTAACAAGGAAGATGGACGACGTCCCCGAAGCCCTGACCATGAGATTGTGTTTTTTGCGGCGTGAAACTTTGGAAGGCCATAACTTTGAGTAGAGTAGTCCGTTTTGGATGAACTTTTTTTTTGATTTCGTATAACTTTTCAAGATCTACGCAACCATTCCTCATAGTAGATTGTGGCATTCACAGGGAAGATGGACGACGTCCCCGAAGTCCTGGCCATGAGATTGTATTTTTTGCGGCGTGAAACTTTGGAAGGCCATAACTTTGAGTAGAGTAGTCCGTTTTGGATGAACTTTTTTTTTGATTTCGTATAACTTTTCGAGATCTACGCAACCATACCTCATAGTAGATCGTGGCATTAACAAGGAAGATGGACGACGTCCCCGAAGCCCTGGCCATGAGACTGTGTTTTTTGCGGCGTGAAACTTTGGAAGGCCATAACTTTGAGTAGAGTAGTCCGTTTTGGATGAACTTTATTTTGATTTCGTATAACTTTTCGAGATCTACGCAACCATACCTCAGAGTAGATCGTGGCATTAACAGGGAAGATGGACGACGTCCCCGAAGCCCTGGCCATGAGATTGTGTTTTTTGCGGCGTGAAACTTTGGAAGGCTATAACATTGAGTAGAGTAGTCCGTTTTGGATGAACTTTTTTTTGATTTCGTATAACTTTTTGAGATCTACGCAACCATACTACATAGTAGATCGTGGCATTAATAGGAAAGATGGACGACGTCCCCGAAGCCCTGGCCATGAGATTGTATTTTTTGCGGCGTGAAACTTTGGAAGGCCATAACTTTGAGTAGAGTAGTCCGTTTTGGATGAACTTTTTTTTGATTTCTTATAACTTTTTTAGATCTACGCAACCATACCTCATAGTAGATCGTGGCATTAACAGAGAAGATGGACGACGTCCCCGAAGACCTGGCCATGAGACTGTGTTTTTTGCGTCGTGAAACTTTGGAAGGCCATAACTTTGAGTAGGGTAGTCCGTTTTGGATGAACTTTTTTTTGATTTCGTATAACTTTTCGAGATCTACGCAACCATACATCATAGTCGATCGTGGCATTAACAAGGAAGATGGACGACGTCCCCGAAGCCCTGGCCATGAGATTGTGTTTTTTGCGGCGTGAAACTTTGGAAGGCCATAACTTTAAGTAGAGTAGTCCATTTTAGATGAACTTTTTTTTTGATTTCGTATAACTTTTCAAGATCTACGCAACCATACCTCATAGTAGATTGTGGCATTCACAGGGAAGATGGACGACGTCCCCGAAGTTCTGGCCATGAAATTGTGTTTTTTGCGGCGTGAAACTTTGGAACGCCATAACTTTGAGTAGAGTAGTCCGTTTTGGATGAACTTTTTTTTGATTTCGTATAACTTTTCGAGATCTACGCAACCATACCTCATAGTAGATCGTGGCATTAACAAGGAAGATGGACGACGTCCCCGAAGCCCTGGCCATGAGATTGTGTTTTTTGCGGCGTGAAACTTTGGAAGGCCATAACTTTGAGTAGAGTAGTCCGTTTTGGATGAACTTTATTTTGATTTCGTATAACTTTTCGAGATCTACGCAACCATACCTCAGAGTAGATTGTGGCATTAACAGGGAAGATGGACGACGTCCCCAAAGCCCTGGCCATGAGATTGTGTTTTTTGCGGCGTGAAACTTTGGAAGGCCATAACTTTGAGTAGAGTAGTCCGTTTTGGATGAACTTTTTTTTGATTTCGTATAACTTTTCGAGATCTACGCAACCATACATCATAGTTGATCATGGAATTAACAGGAAAGATGGACGACGTCCCCGAAACCCTGGCCATGAGGTTGTGTTTTTTGCGACCTGAAACTTTGGAAGGCCATAACTTTGAGTAGAGTAGTCCGTTTTGGATGAACTTTTTTTTGATTTCGTATAACTTTTAGAGATCTACGCAACCATATTTCATAGTAGATCGTGGCATTAACAGGAAAGATGGACGACGTCCCCGAAGCCTTGGCCATGAGATTGTATTTTTTGCGGCGTGAAATTTGGAAGGCCATAACTTTGAGTAGAGTAGTCCGTTTTGGATGAACTTTTTTTTGATTTCGTATAACTTTTCGAGATCTACGTTACCATACATCATAGTCGATCGTGGCATTAACTGGGAAGATGGACGACGTCCCCAAAGCCCTGGCCATGAGATTGTGTTTTTTGCGGCGTGAAACTTTGAATGGCCATAACTTTGAGTAGAGTAGTCCGTTTTGGATGAACTTTTTTTTGATTTCGTATAACTTTTCGAGATTTACGCAACCATACCTCATAGTAGATCGTGGCATTAACAAGAAAGATGGACGACGTCCCCGAAGCCCTGGCCATGAGATTGTGTATTTTGCGGCGTGAAACTTTGGAAGGCCATAACTTTGAGTAGAGTAGTCCGTTTTGGATGAACTTTTTTTTGATTTTGTATAATTTTCGAGATCTACGCAACCATACCTCATAGTAGATCGTGGCATTAACAGAGAAGATGGATGACGTCCCCGAAGCCCTGGCCATGAGATTGTATTTTTTGCGGCGTGAAACTTTGGAAGGCCATAACTTTGAGTAGAGTAGTCCGTTTTGGATGAACTTTTTTTTGATTTCGTATAACTTTTCGAGATCTACGCAACCATACCTCATAGTAGATCGTGGCATTAACAAGGAAGATGGACGACGTCCCCGAAGCCTTGGCCATGAGATTGTGTTTTTTGCGACGTGAAACTTTGGAAGGCCATAACTTTTAGTAGAGTAGTCCGTTTTGGTTGAACTTTTTTTTGATTTCGTATAACTTTTCGAGATCTACGCAACCATACATCATAGTCGATCGTGGCATTAACAGGGAAGATGGACGACGTCCCCGAAGCACTGGCCATGATATTGTATTTTTTGCGGCGTGAAACTTTGGAAGGCCATAACTTTGAGTAGAGTAGTCCATTTTGGATGAACTATTTTTTGATTTTGTATAATTTTCGAGATCTACGCAACCATACCTCATAGTAGATCGTGGCATTAACAGAGAAGATGGACGATGTCTCCGAAACCCTGGCCATGAGATTGTGTTTTTTGTGGCGTGAAATTTTGGAAGGCCATAACTTTGAGTAGAGTAGTCCGTTTTGGATGAACTTTTTTTGATTTCGTATAAGTTTTTGAGATATACGCAACCATATCTCATAGTAGATCGTGGCATTAACAGAGAAGATGGACGACGTCCCCAAAGCCCTGGCCATGAGACTGTATTTTTTGCGGCGTGAAACTTTAGAAGGCCATAACTTTGAGTAGAATAGTCCGTTTTGGATGAACTTTTTTTTGATATCGTATAACTTTTCGAGATCTACGCAACCATACCTCATAGTAGATCGTGGCATTAACAGAGAAGATGGACGACGTCCCCGAAGCTCTGGCCATGAGATTGTGTTTTTTGCGGCGTGAAACTTTGGAAGGCCATAACTTTGAGTAGAGTAGTCCGTTTTGGATGAACTTTTTTTTGATTTCGTATAAGTTTTCGAGATCTACGCAACCATACCTCATAGTAGATCGTGGCATTAATAAGGAAGATGGACGACGTCCCCGAAGCCTTGGCCATGAGATTGTGTTTTTTGCGGCGTGAAACTTTGGAAGGCCATAACTTTTAGTAGAGTAGTCCGTTTTGGTTGAACTTTTTTTTGATTTCGTATAACTTTTCGAGATCTACGCAACCATACATCATAGTCGATCGTGGCATTAACAGGGAAGATGGACGACGTCCCCGAAGCACTGGCCATGATATTGTATTTTTTGCGGCGTGAAACTTTGGAAGGCCATAACTTTGAGTAGAGTAGTCAATTTTGGATGAACTACTTTTTGATTTCGTATAATTTTCGAGATCTACGCAACCATACCTCATAGTAGATCGTGGCATTAACAGAGAAGATGGACGATGTCTCCGAAACCCTGGCCATGAGATTGTGTTTTTTGTGGCGTGAAATTTTGGAAGGCCATAACTTTGAGTAGAGTAGTCCGTTTTGGATGAACATTTTTTTGATTTCGTATAAGTTTTTGAGATCTACGCAACCATACCTCATAGTAGATCGTGGCATGAACAGAGAAGATGGACGACGTCCCCAAAGCCCTGGCCATGAGACTGTATTTTTTGCGGCGTGAAACTTTGGAAGGCCATAACTTTGAGTAGAGTAGTCCGTTTTGGATGAACTTTTTTTTGATATCGTATAACTTTTCGAGATCTACGCAACCATACGTCATAGTAGATCGTGGCATTAACAGAGAAGATGGACGACGTCCCCGAAGCCCTGGCCATGAGATTGTGTTTTTTGCGGCGTGAAACTTTGGAAGGCCATAACTTTGAGTAGAGTAGTCCGTTTTGGATGAACTTTTTTTTGATTTCGTATAACTTTTCGAGATCTACGCAACCAAACCTCATAGTAGATCGTGGCATTAACAGGGAAGATGGACGACGTCCCCGAAGTCTTGGCCATGAGATTGTATTTTTTGCGGCGTGAAACTTTGGAAGGCCATAACTTTTAGTAGAGTAGTCCGTTTTGGATGAACTTTTTTTTGATTTCGTATAACTTTTTGAGATCTACGCAATCATACATCATAGTCGATCGTGGCATTAACAGAGAAGATGGACGACGTCCCCGAAGCCCTAGCCATGAGATTGTGTTTTTTGCGGCGTGAAACATTGGAAGGCCTGAGTAGAGTAGTCCGTTTTGGATGAATTTTTTTTTGATTTCGTATAACTTTTCGAGATCTACGCAACCATATCTCATAATAGATCGTGGCATTAACAGGGAAGATGGACGACGTCCCCGAAGCACTGGCCATGAGATTGTGTTTTTTGCGGCGTGAAACTTTGGAAGGCCATAACTTTGAGTAGAGTAGTCCGTTTTGGATGAACTTTTTTTTGATTTCGTATAACTTTTCGAGATCTACGCAACCATAACTCATAGTAGATCGTGGCATTCACAGAGAAGATGGACGACGTCCCTGAAATCCTGACCATGAGATTGTGTTTTTTGCGGCGTGAAACTTTGGAAGGCCATAACTTTGAGTAGAGTAGTCCGTTTTGGATGAACTTTTTTTTGATTTCGTATAACTTTTCGAGATCTACGCAACCAAACCTCATAGTAGATCGTGGCATTAACAGGGAAGATGGACGACGTCCCCGAAGTCTTGGCCATGAGATTGTATTTTTTGCGGCGTGAAACTTTGGAAGGCCATAACTTTTAGTAGAGTAGTCCGTTTTGGATGAACTTTTTTTTTGATTTCGTATAACTTTTTGAGATCTACGCAATCATACATCATAGTCGATCGTGGCATTAACAGAGAAGATGGACGACGTCCCCGAAGCCCTAGCCATGAGATTGTGTTTTTTGCGGCGTGAAACTTTGGAAGGCCATAACTTTGAGTAGAGTAGTCCGTTTTGGATGAACTTTTTTTTGATTTCGTATAACTTTTCGAGATCTACGCAACCATACCTCATAGTAGATCGTGGCATTCACAGAGAAGATGGACGACGTCCCTGAAATCCTGGCCATGAGATTGTGTTTTTTGCGGCGTGAAACTTTGGAAGGCCATAACTTTGAGTAGAGTAGTCCGTTTTGGATGAACTTTTTTTTGATTTCGTATAACTTTTCGAGATCTACGCAACCATATATCATAATAGATCGTGGCATTAACAGGGAAGATGGACGACGTCCCCGAAGCCCTGGCCATGAGATTGTGTTTTTTGTGGCGTGAAATTTTGGAAGGCCATAACTTTGAGTAGAGTAGTCCGTTTTGGATGAACATTTTTTTGATTTCGTATAAGTTTTTGAGATCTACGCAACCATACCTCATAGTAGATCGTGGCATGAACAGAGAAGATGGACGACGTCCCCAAAGCCCTGGCCATGAGACTGTATTTTTTGCGGCGTGAAACTTTGGAAGGCCATAACTTTGAGTAGAGTAGTCCGTTTTGGATGAACTTTTTTTTGATATCGTATAACTTTTCGAGATCTACGCAACCATACGTCATAGTAGATCGTGGCATTAACAGAGAAGATGGACGACGTCCCCGAAGCCCTGGCCATGAGATTGTGTTTTTTGCGGCGTGAAACTTTGGAAGGCCATAACTTTGAGTAGAGTAGTCCGTTTTGGATGAACTTTTTTTTGATTTCGTATAACTTTTCGAGATCTACGCAACCAAACCTCATAGTAGATCGTGGCATTAACAGGGAAGATGGACGACGTCCCCGAAGTCTTGGCCATGAGATTGTATTTTTTGCGGCGTGAAACTTTGGAAGGCCATAACTTTTAGTAGAGTAGTCCGTTTTGGATGAACTTTTTTTTGATTTCGTATAACTTTTTGAGATCTACGCAATCATACATCATAGTCGATCGTGGCATTAACAGAGAAGATGGACGACGTCCCCGAAGCCCTAGCCATGAGATTGTGTTTTTTGCGGCGTGAAACATTGGAAGGCCTGAGTAGAGTAGTCCGTTTTGGATGAATTTTTTTTTGATTTCGTATAACTTTTCGAGATCTACGCAACCATATCTCATAATAGATCGTGGCATTAACAGGGAAGATGGACGACGTCCCCGAAGCCCTGGCCATGAGATTGTGTTTTTTGCGGCGTGAAACTTTGGAAGGCCATAACTTTGAGTAGAGTAGTCCGTTTTGGATGAACTTTTTTTTGATTTCGTATAACTTTTCGAGATCTACGCAACCATACCTCATAGTAGATCGTGGCATTCACAGAGAAGATGGACGACGTCCCTGAAATCCTGACCATGAGATTGTGTTTTTTGCGGCGTGAAACTTTGGAAGGCCATAACTTTGAGTAGAGTAGTCCGTTTTGGATGAACTTTTTTTTGATTTCGTATAACTTTTCGAGATCTACGCAACCAAACCTCATAGTAGATCGTGGCATTAACAGGGAAGATGGACGACGTCCCCAAAGTCTTGGCCATGAGATTGTATTTTTTGCGGCGTGAAACTTTGGAAGGCCATAACTTTTAGTAGAGTAGTCCGTTTTGGATGAACTTTTTTTTTGATTTCGTATAACTTTTTGAGATCTACGCAATCATACATCATAGTCGATCGTGGCATTAACAGAGAAGATGGACGACGTCCCCGAAGCCCTAGCCATGAGATTGTGTTTTTTGCGGCGTGAAACTTTGGAAGGCCATAACTTTGAGTAGAGTAGTCCGTTTTGGATGAACTTTTTTTTGATTTCGTATAACTTTTCGAGATCTACGCAACCATACCTCATAGTAGATCGTGGCATTCACAGAGAAGATGGACGACGTCCCTGAAATCCTGGCCATGAGATTGTGTTTTTTGCGGCGTGAAACTTTGGAAGGCCATAACTTTGAGTAGAGTAGTCCGTTTTGGATGAACTTTTTTTTGATTTCGTATAACTTTTCGAGATCTACGCAACCATATATCATAATAGATCGTGGCATTAACAGGGAAGATGGACGACGTCCCCGAAGCCCTGGCCATGAGATTGTGTTTTTTGCGGCGTGAAACATTGGAAGGCCATAACTTTGAGTAGAGTAGTCCGTTTTGGATGAACTTTTTTTTGATTTCGTATAACTTTTCGAGATCTACGCAACCATAACTTATAGTAGATCGTGGCATTAACAGAGAAGATGGACGACGTCCCCGAAGCCCTGGCCATGAGATTGTATTTTTTGCGGCGTGAAACTTTGGAAGGCCATAACTTTGAGTAGAGTAGTCCATTTTGGATGAACTATTTTTTGATTTCGTATACTTTTCGAGATCTACGCAACCATACCTCATAGTAGATCGTGGCATTAACAGAGAAGATGGACGATGTCTCCGAAACCCTGGCCATTAGATTGTGTTTTTTGCGGCGTGAAACTTTGGAAGGCCATAACTTTGAGTAGAGTAGTCCGTTTTGGATGAACTTTTTTTTGATTTCGTATAAGTTTTCGAGATCTACGCAACCATACCTCATAGTAGATCGTGGCATTAACAGAGAAGATGGACGACGTCCCCGAAGCCCTGGCCATGAGATTGTATTTTTTGCGGCGTGAAACTTTGGAAGGCCATAACTTTAAGTAGAGTAGTCCGTTTTGGATGAACTTTTTTTTGATTTCGTATAACTTTTCGAGATCTACGCAACCATACCTCATAGTAGATCGTGGCATTAACAAGGACGATGGACGACGTCCCCGAAGCCTTGGCCATGAGATTGTGTTTTTTGCGGCGTGAAACTTTGGAAGGCCATAACTTTAAGTAGAGTAGTCCGTTTTGGTTGAACTTTTTTTTGATTTCGTATAACTTTTCGAGATCTACGCAACCATACATCATAGTCGATCGTGGCATTAACAGGGAAGATGGACGACGTCCCCGAAGCACTGGCCATGATATTGTATTTTTTGCGGCGTGAAAATTTGGAAGGCCATAACTTTGAGTAGAGTAGTTCATTTTGGATGAACTATTTTTTGATTTCGTATAATTTTCGAGATCTACGCAACCATACCTCATAGTAGATCGTGGCATTAACAGAGAAGATGGACGATGTCTCCGAAACCCTGGCCATGAGATTGTGTTTTTTGTGGCGTGAAATTTTGGAAGGCCATAACTTTGAGTAGAGTAGTCCGTTTTGGATGAACTTTTTTTTGATTTCGTATAAGTTTTTGAGATCTACGCAACCATACCTCATAGTAGATCGTGGCATTAACAGAGAAGATGGACGACGTCCCCAAAGCCCTGGCCATGAGACTGTATTTTTTGCGGCGTGAAACTTTGGAAGGCCATAACTTTGAGTAGAGTAGTCCGTTTTGGATGAACTTTTTTTTGATATTGTATAACTTTTCGAGATCTACGCAACCATACCTCATAGTAGATCGTGGCATTAACAGAGAAGATGAACGACGTCCCCGAAGCCCTGGCCATGAGATTGTGTTTTTTGCGGCGTGAAACTTTGGAAGGCCATAACTTTGAGTAGAGTAGTCCGTTTTGGATGAACTTTTTTTTGATTTCGTATAACTTTTCGAGATCTACACAACCATATATCATAATAGATCGTGGCATTAACAAAGAAGATGGACGACGTCCCTGAAGCCCTGGCCATGAGATTGTGTTTTTTGCGGCGTGAAACATTGGAAGGCCATAACTTTGAGTAGAGTAGTCCGTTTTGGATGAACTTTTTTTTGATTTCGTATAACTTTTCGAGATCTACGCAACCATAACTTATAGTAGATCGTGGCATTAACAGAGAAGATGGACGACGTCCCCGAAGCCCTGGCCATGAGATTGTATTTTTTGCGGCGTGAAACTTTGGAAGGCCATAACTTTGAGTAGAGTAGTCCATTTTGGATGAACTATTTTTTGATTTCGTATACTTTTCGAGATCTACGCAACCATACCTCATAGTAGATCGTGGCATTAACAGAGAAGATGGACGATGTCTCCGAAACCCTGGCCATTAGATTGTGTTTTTTGCGGCGTGAAACTTTGGAAGGCCATAACTTTGAGTAGAGTAGTCCGTTTTGGATGAACTTTTTTTTAATTTCGTATAAGTTTTCGAGATCTACGCAACCATACCTCATAGTAGATCGTGGCATTAACAGAGAAGATGGACGACGTCCCCGAAGCCCTGGCCATGAGATTGTATTTTTTGCGGCGTGAAACTTTGGAAGGCCATAACTTTGAGTAGAGTAGTCCGTTTTGGATGAACTTTTTTTTGATTTCGTATAACTTTTCGAGATCTACGCAACCATACCTCATAGTAGATCGTGGCATTCACAGAGAAGATGGACGACGTCCCTGAAATCCTGACCATGAGATTGTGTTTTTTGCGGCGTGAAACTTTGGAAGGCCATAACTTTGAGTAGAGTAGTCCGTTTTGGATGAACTTTTTTTTGATTTCGTATAACTTTTCGAGATCTACGCAACCAAACCTCATAGTAGATCGTGGCATTAACAGGGAAGATGGACGACGTCCCCGAAGTCTTGGCCATGAGATTGTATTTTTTGCGGCGTGAAACTTTGGAAGGCCATAACTTTTAGTAGAGTAGTCCGTTTTGGATGAACTTTTTTTTGATTTCGTATAACTTTTTGAGATCTACGCAATCATACATCATAGTCGATCGTGGCATTAACAGAGAAGATGGACGACGTCCCCGAAGCCCTAGCCATGAGATTGTGTTTTTTGCGGCGTGAAACTTTGGAAGGCCATAACTTTGAGTAGAGTAGTCCGTTTTGGATGAACTTTTTTTTGATTTCGTATAACTTTTCGAGATCTACGCAACCATACCTCATAGTAGATCGTGGCATTCACAGAGAAGATGGATGACGTCCCTGAAATCCTGGCCATGAGATTGTGTTTTTTGCGGCGTGAAACTTTGGAAGGCCATAACTTTGAGTAGAGTAGTCCGTTTTGGATGAACTTTTTTTTGATTTCGTATAACTTTTCGAGATCTACGCAACCATATATCATAATAGATCGTGGCATTAACAGGGAAGATGGACGACGTCCCCGAAGCCCTAGCCATGAGATTGTGTTTTTTGCGGCGTGAAACATTGGAAGGCCATAACTTTGAGTAGAGTAGTCCGTTTTGGATGAACTTTTTTTTGATTTTGTATAATTTTCGAGATCTACGCAACCATACCTCATAGTAGATCGTGGCATTAACAGAGAAGATGGATGACGTCCCCGAAGCCCTGGCCATGAGATTGTATTTTTTGCGGCGTGAAACTTTGGAAGGCCATAACTTTGAGTAGAGTAGTCCGTTTTGGATGAACTTTTTTTTGATTTCGTATAACTTTTCGAGATCTACGCAACCATACCTCATAGTAGATCGTGGCATTAACAAGGAAGATGGACGACGTCCCCGAAGCCTTGGCCATGAGATTGTGTTTTTTGCGACGTGAAACTTTGGAAGGCCATAACTTTTAGTAGAGTAGTCCGTTTTGGTTGAACTTTTTTTTGATTTCGTATAACTTTTCGAGATCTACGCAACCATACATCATAGTCGATCGTGGCATTAACAGGGAAGATGGACGACGTCCCCGAAGCACTGGCCATGATATTGTATTTTTTGCGGCGTGAAACTTTGGAAGGCCATAACTTTGAGTAGAGTAGTCCATTTTGGATGAACTATTTTTTGATTTTGTATAATTTTCGAGATCTACGCAACCATACCTCATAGTAGATCGTGGCATTAACAGAGAAGATGGACGATGTCTCCGAAACCCTGGCCATGAGATTGTGTTTTTTGTGGCGTGAAATTTTGGAAGGCCATAACTTTGAGTAGAGTAGTCCGTTTTGGATGAACTTTTTTTGATTTCGTATAAGTTTTTGAGATCTACGCAACCATACCTCATAGTAGATCGTGGCATTAACAGAGAAGATGGACGACGTCCCCAAAGCCCTGGCCATGAGACTGTATTTTTTGCGGCGTGAAACTTTGGAAGGCCATAACTTTGAGTAGAATAGTCCGTTTTGGATGAACTTTTTTTTGATATCGTATAACTTTTCGAGATCTACGCAACCATACCTCATAGTAGATCGTGGCATTAACAGAGAAGATGGACGACGTCCCCGAAGCTCTGGCCATGAGATTGTGTTTTTTGCGGCGTGAAACTTTGGAAGGCCATAACTTTGAGTAGAGTAGTCCGTTTTGGATGAACTTTTTTTTGATTTCGTATAAGTTTTCGAGATCTACGCAACCATACCTCATAGTAGATCGTGGCATTAATAAGGAAGATGAACGACGTCCCCGAAGCCTTGGCCATGAGATTGTGTTTTTTGCGGCGTGAAACTTTGGAAGGCCATAACTTTTAGTAGAGTAGTCCGTTTTGGTTGAACTTTTTTTTGATTTCGTATAACTTTTCGAGATCTACGCAACCATACATCATAGTCGATCGTGGCATTAACAGGGAAGATGGACGACGTCCCCGAAGCACTGGCCATGATATTGTATTTTTTGCGGCGTGAAACTTTGGAAGGCCATAACTTTGAGTAGAGTAGTCAATTTTGGATGAACTACTTTTTGATTTCGTATAATTTTCGAGATCTACGCAACCATACCTCATAGTAGATCGTGGCATTAACAGAGAAGATGGACGATGTCTCCGAAACCCTGGCCATGAGATTGTGTTTTTTGTGGCGTGAAATTTTGGAAGGCCATAACTTTGAGTAGAGTAGTCCGTTTTGGATGAACATTTTTTTGATTTCGTATAAGTTTTTGAGATCTACGCAACCATACCTCATAGTAGATCGTGGCATGAACAGAGAAGATGGACGACGTCCCCAAAGCCCTGGCCATGAGACTGTATTTTTTGCGGCGTGAAACTTTGGAAGGCCATAACTTTGAGTAGAGTAGTCCGTTTTGGATGAACTTTTTTTTGATATCGTATAACTTTTCGAGATCTACGCAACCATACGTCATAGTAGATCGTGGCATTAACAGAGAAGATGGACGACGTCCCCGAAGCCCTGGCCATGAGATTGTGTTTTTTGCGGCGTGAAACTTTGGAAGGCCATAACTTTGAGTAGAGTAGTCCGTTTTGGATGAACTTTTTTTTGATTTCGTATAACTTTTCGAGATCTACGCAACCAAACCTCATAGTAGATCGTGGCATTAACAGGGAAGATGGACGACGTCCCCGAAGTCTTGGCCATGAGATTGTATTTTTTGCGGCGTGAAACTTTGGAAGGCCATAACTTTTAGTAGAGTAGTCCGTTTTGGATGAACTTTTTTTTGATTTCGTATAACTTTTTGAGATCTACGCAATCATACATCATAGTCGATCGTGGCATTAACAGAGAAGATGGACGACGTCCCCGAAGCCCTAGCCATGAGATTGTGTTTTTTGCGGCGTGAAACATTGGAAGGCCTGAGTAGAGTAGTCCGTTTTGGATGAATTTTTTTTTGATTTCGTATAACTTTTCGAGATCTACGCAACCATATCTCATAATAGATCGTGGCATTAACAGGGAAGATGGACGACGTCCCCGAAGCCCTGGCCATGAGATTGTGTTTTTTGCGGCGTGAAACTTTGGAAGGCCATAACTTTGAGTAGAGTAGTCCGTTTTGGATGAACTTTTTTTTGATTTCGTATAACTTTTCGAGATCTACGCAACCATACCTCATAGTAGATCGTGGCATTCACAGAGAAGATGGACGACGTCCCTGAAATCCTGACCATGAGATTGTGTTTTTTGCGGCGTGAAACTTTGGAAGGCCATAACTTTGAGTAGAGTAGTCCGTTTTGGATGAACTTTTTTTTGATTTCGTATAACTTTTCGAGATCTACGCAACCAAACCTCATAGTAGATCGTGGCATTAACAGGGAAGATGGACGACGTCCCCGAAGTCTTGGCCATGAGATTGTATTTTTTGCGGCGTGAAACTTTGGAAGGCCATAACTTTTAGTAGAGTAGTCCGTTTTGGATGAACTTTTTTTTGATTTCGTATAACTTTTTGAGATCTACGCAATCATACATCATAGTCGATCGTGGCATTAACAGAGAAGATGGACGACGTCCCCGAAGCCCTAGCCATGAGATTGTGTTTTTTGCGGCGTGAAACTTTGGAAGGCCATAACTTTGAGTAGAGTAGTCCGTTTTGGATGAACTTTTTTTTGATTTCGTATAACTTTTCGAGATCTACGCAACCATACCTCATAATAGATCGTGGCATTCACAGAGAAGATGGACGACGTCCCTGAAATCCTGGCCATGAGATTGTGTTTTTTGCGGCGTGAAACTTTGGAAGGCCATAACTTTGAGTAGAGTAGTCCGTTTTGGATGAACTTTTTTTTGATTTCGTATAACTTTTCGAGATCTACGCAACCATATATCATAATAGATCGTGGCATTAACAGGGAAGATGGACGACGTCCCCGAAGCCCTGGCCATGAGATTGTGTTTTTTGCGGCGTGAAACATTGGAAGGCCATAACTTTGAGTAGAGTAGTCCGTTTTGGATGAACTTTTTTTTGATTTCGTATAACTTTTCGAGATCTACGCAACCATAACTTATAGTAGATCGTGGCATTAACAGAGAAGATGGACGACGTCCCCGAAGCCCTGGCCATGAGATTGTATTTTTTGCGGCGTGAAACTTTGGAAGGCCATAACTTTGAGTAGAGTAGTCCATTTTGGATGAACTATTTTTTGATTTCGTATACTTTTCG
The DNA here is from genome assembly GCA_963669365.1 of Verbascum thapsus. Taxonomy (NCBI): domain Eukaryota; kingdom Viridiplantae; phylum Streptophyta; class Magnoliopsida; order Lamiales; family Scrophulariaceae; genus Verbascum; species Verbascum thapsus. Next base: position 19,931,256 of record OY770107.1, read on the forward strand.
AGATCTACGCAACCATACCTCATAGTAGATCGTGGCATTAACAGAGAAGATGGACGATGTCTCCGAAACCCTGGCCATTAGATTGTGTTTTTTGCGGCGTGAAACTTTGGAAGGCCATAACTTTGAGTAGAGTAGTCCGTTTTGGATGAACTTTTTTTTGATTTCGTATAAGTTTTCGAGATCTACGCAACCATACCTCATAGTAGATCGTGGCATTAACAGAGAAGATGGACGACGTCCCCGAAGCCCTGGCCATGAGATTGTATTTTTTGCGGCGTGAAACTTTGGAAGGCCATAACTTTAAGTAGAGTAGTCCGTTTTGGATGAACTTTTTTTTGATTTCGTATAACTTTTCGAGATCTACGCAACCATACCTCATAGTAGATCGTGGCATTAACAAGGACGATGGACGACGTCCCCGAAGCCTTGGCCATGAGATTGTGTTTTTTGCGGCGTGAAACTTTGGAAGGCCATAACTTTTAGTAGAGTAGTCCGTTTTGGTTGAACTTTTTTTTGATTTCGTATAACTTTTCGAGATCTACGCAACCATACCTCATAGTAGATCGTGGCATTAACAAGGACGATGGACGACGTCCCCGAAGCCTTGGCCATGAGATTGTGTTTTTTGCGGCGTGAAACTTTGGAAGGCCATAACTTTTAGTAGAGTAGTCCGTTTTGGTTGAACTTTTTTTTGATTTCGTATAACTTTTCGAGATCTACGCAACCATACATCATAGTCGATCGTGGCATTAACAGGGAAGATGGACGACGTCCCCGAAGCACTGGCCATGATATTGTATTTTTTGCGGCGTGAAAATTTGGAAGGCCATAACTTTGAGTAGAGTAGTTCATTTTGGATGAACTATTTTTTGATTTCGTATAATTTTCGAGATCTACGCAACCATACCTCATAGTAGATCGTGGCATTAACAGAGAAGATGGACGATGTCTCCGAAACCCTGGCCATGAGATTGTGTTTTTTGTGGCGTGAAATTTTGGAAGGCCATAACTTTGAGTAGAGTAGTCCGTTTTGGATGAACTTTTTTTTGATATCGTATAACTTTTCGAGATCTACGCAACCATACCTCATAGTAGATCGTGGCATTCACAGAGAAGATGGACGACGTCCCCGAAGCCCTGGCCATGAGATTGTGTTTTTTGCGGCGTGAAACTTTGGAAGGCCATAACTTTGAGTAGAGTAGTCCGTTTTGGATGAACTTTTTTTTGATTTCGTATAACTTTTCGAGATCTACGCAACCAAACCTCATAGTAGATCGTGGCATTAACAGGGAAGATGGACGACGTCCCCGAAGTCTTGGCCATGAGATTGTATTTTTTGCGGCGTGAAACTTTGGAAGGCCATAACTTTTAGTAGAGTAGTCCGTTTTGGATGAACTTTTTTTTGATTTCGTATAACTTTTTGAGATCTACGCAATCATACATCATAGTCGATCGTGGCATTAACAGAGAAGATGGACGACGTCCCCGAAGCCCTAGCCATGAGATTGTGTTTTTTGCGGCGTGAAACTTTGGAAGGCCATAACTTTGAGTAGAGTAGTCCGTTTTGGATGAACTTTTTTTTGATTTCGTATAACTTTTCGAGATCTACGCAACCATACCTCATAGTAGATCGTGGCATTCACAGAGAAGATGGACGACGTCCCTGAAATCCTGGCCATGAGATTGTGTTTTTTGCGGCGTGAAACTTTGGAAGGCCATAACTTTGAGTAGAGTAGTCCGTTTTGGATGAACTTTTTTTTGATTTCGTATAACTTTTCGAGATCTACGCAACCATATATTATAATAGATCGTGGCATTAACAGGGAAGATGGACGACGTCCCCGAAGCCCTGGCCATGAGATTGTGTTTTTTGCGGCGTGAAACATTGGAAGGCCATAACTTTGAGTAGAGTAGTCCGTTTTGGATGAACTTTTTTTTGATTTCGTATAACTTTTCGAGATCTACGCAACCATAACTTATAGTAGATCGTGGCATTAACAGAGAAGATGGACGACGTCCCCGAAGCCCTGGCCATGAGATTGTATTTTTTGCGGCGTGAAACTTTGGAAGGCCATAACTTTGAGTAGAGTAGTCCATTTTGGATGAACTATTTTTTGATTTCGTATACTTTTCGAGATCTACGCAACCATACCTCATAGTAGATCGTGGCATTAACAGAGAAGATGGACGATGTCTCCGAAACCCTGGCCATTAGATTGTGTTTTTTGCGGCGTGAAACTTTGGAAGGCCATAACTTTGAGTAGAGTAGTCCGTTTTGGATGAACTTTTTTTTGATTTCGTATAAGTTTTCGAGATCTACGCAACCATACCTCATAGTAGATCGTGGCATTAACAGAGAAGATGGACGACGTCCCCGAAGCCCTGGCCATGAGATTGTATTTTTTGCGGCGTGAAACTTTGGAAGGCCATAACTTTAAGTAGAGTAGTCCGTTTTGGATGAACTTTTTTTTGATTTCGTATAACTTTTCGAGATCTACGCAACCATACCTCATAGTAGATCGTGGCATTAACAAGGAAGATGGACGACGTCCCCGAAGCCTTGGCCATGAGATTGTGTTTTTTGCGGCGTGAAACTTTGGAAGGCCATAACTTTTAGTAGAGTAGTCCGTTTTGGTTGAACTTTTTTTTGATTTCGTATAACTTTTCGAGATCTACGCAACCATACATCATAGTCGATCGTGGCATTAACAGGGAAGATGGACGACGTCCCCGAAGCACTGGCCATGATATTGTATTTTTTGCGGCGTGAAAATTTGGAAGGCCATAACTTTGAGTAGAGTAGTTCATTTTGGATGAACTATTTTTTGATTTCGTATAATTTTCGAGATCTACGCAACCATACCTCATAGTAGATCGTGGCATTAACAAAGAAGATGGACGATGTCTCCGAAACCCTGGCCATGAGATTGTGTTTTTTGTGGCGTGAAATTTTGGAAGGCCATAACTTTGAGTAGAGTAGTCCGTTTTGGATGAACTTTTTTTTGATTTCGTATAAGTTTTTGAGATCTACGCAACCATACCTCATAGTAGATCGTGGCATTAACAGAGAAGATGGACGACGTCCCCAAAGCCCTGGCCATGAGACTGTATTTTTTGTGGCGTGAAACTTTGGAAGGCCATAACTTTGAGTAGAGTAGTCCGTTTTGGATGAACTTTTTTTTGATATTGTATAACTTTTCGAGATCTACGCAACCATACCTCATAGTAGATCGTGGCATTAACAGAGAAGATGAACGACGTCCCCGAAGCCCTGGCCATGAGATTGTGTTTTTTGCGGCGTGAAACTTTGGAAGGCCATAACTTTGAGTAGAGTAGTCCGTTTTGGATGAACTTTTTTTTGATTTCGTATAACTTTTCGAGATCTACGCAACCAAACCTCATAGTAGATCGTGGCATTAACAGAGAAGATGGACGACGTCCCCGAAGCCCTGGCCATGAGATTGTGTTTTTTGCGGCGTGAAACTTTGGAAGGCCATAACTTTGAGTAGAGTAGTCCGTTTTGGATGAACTTTTTTTTGATTTCGTATAACTTTTCGAGATCTACGCAACCAAACCTCATAGTAGATCGTGGCATTAACAGGGAAGATGGACGACGTCCCCGAAGTCTTGGCCATGAGATTGTATTTTTTGCGGCGTGAAACTTTGGAAGGCCATAACTTTTAGTAGAGTAGTCCGTTTTGGATGAACTTTTTTTTGATTTCGTATAACTTTTTGAGATCTACGCAATCATACATCATAGTCGATCGTGGCATTAACAGAGAAGATGGACGACGTCCCCGAAGCCCTAGCCATGAGATTGTGTTTTTTGCGGCGTGAAACATTGGAAGGCCTGAGTAGAGTAGTCCGTTTTGGATGAATTTTTTTTTGATTTCGTATAACTTTTCGAGATCTACGCAACCATATCTCATAATAGATCGTGGCATTAACAGGGAAGATGGACGACGTCCCCGAAGCCCTGGCCATGAGATTGTGTTTTTTGCGGCGTGAAACTTTGGAAGGCCATAACTTTGAGTAGAGTAGTCCGTTTTGGATGAACTTTTTTTTGATTTCGTATAACTTTTCGAGATCTACGCAACCATACCTCATAGTAGATCGTGGCATTCACAGAGAAGATGGACGACGTCCCTGAAATCCTGACCATGAGATTGTGTTTTTTGCGGCGTGAAACTTTGGAAGGCCATAACTTTGAGTAGAGTAGTCCGTTTTGGATGAACTTTTTTTTGATTTCGTATAACTTTTCGAGATCTACGCAACCAAACCTCATAGTAGATCGTGGCATTAACAGGGAAGATGGACGACGTCCCCGAAGTCTTGGCCATGAGATTGTATTTTTTGCGGCGTGAAACTTTGGAAGGCCATAACTTTTAGTAGAGTAGTCCGTTTTGGATGAACTTTTTTTTGATTTCGTATAACTTTTTGAGATCTACGCAATCATACATCATATTCGATCGTGGCATTAACAGAGAAGATGGACGACGTCCCCGAAGCCCTAGCCATGAGATTGTGTTTTTTGCGGCGTGAAACTTTGGAAGGCCATAACTTTGAGTAGAGTAGTCCGTTTTGGATGAACTTTTTTTTGATTTCGTATAACTTTTCGAGATCTACGCAACCATACCTCATAATAGATCGTGGCATTCACAGAGAAGATGGACGACGTCCCTGAAATCCTGGCCATGAGATTGTGTTTTTTGCGGCGTGAAACTTTGGAAGGCCATAACTTTGAGTAGAGTAGTCCGTTTTGGATGAACTTTTTTTTGATTTCGTATAACTTTTCGAGATCTACGCAACCATATATCATAATAGATCGTGGCATTAACAGGGAAGATGGACGACGTCCCCGAAGCCCTGGCCATGAGATTGTGTTTTTTGCGGCGTGAAACATTGGAAGGCCATAACTTTGAGTAGAGTAGTCCGTTTTGGATGAACTTTTTTTTGATTTCGTATAACTTTTCGAGATCTACGCAACCATAACTTATAGTAGATCGTGGCATTAACAGAGAAGATGGACGACGTCCCCGAAGCCCTGGCCATGAGATTGTATTTTTTGCGGCGTGAAACTTTGGAAGGCCATAACTTTGAGTAGAGTAGTCCATTTTGGATGAACTATTTTTTGATTTCGTATACTTTTCGAGATCTACGCAACCATACCTCATAGTAGATCGTGGCATTAACAGAGAAGATGGACGATGTCTCCGAAACCCTGGCCATTAGATTGTGTTTTTTGCGGCGTGAAACTTTGGAAGGCCATAACTTTGAGTAGAGTAGTCCGTTTTGGATGAACTTTTTTTTGATTTCGTATAAGTTTTCGAGATCTACGCAACCATACCTCATAGTAGATCGTGGCATTAACAGAGAAGATGGACGACGTCCCCGAAGCCCTGGCCATGAGATTGTATTTTTTGCGGCGTGAAACTTTGGAAGGCCATAACTTTAAGTAGAGTAGTCCGTTTTGGATGAACTTTTTTTTGATTTCGTATAACTTTTCGAGATCTACGCAACCATACCTCATAGTAGATCGTGGCATTAACAAGGACGATGGACGACGTCCCCGAAGCCTTGGCCATGAGATTGTGTTTTTTGCGGCGTGAAACTTTGGAAGGCCATAACTTTTAGTAGAGTAGTCCGTTTTGGTTGAACTTTTTTTTGATTTCGTATAACTTTTCGAGATCTACGCAACCATACCTCATAGTAGATCGTGGCATTAACAAGGACGATGGACGACGTCCCCGAAGCCTTGGCCATGAGATTGTGTTTTTTGCGGCGTGAAACTTTGGAAGGCCATAACTTTTAGTAGAGTAGTCCGTTTTGGTTGAACTTTTTTTTGATTTCGTATAACTTTTCGAGATCTACGCAACCATACATCATAGTCGATCGTGGCATTAACAGGGAAGATGGACGACGTCCCCGAAGCACTGGCCATGATATTGTATTTTTTGCGGCGTGAAAATTTGGAAGGCCATAACTTTGAGTAGAGTAGTTCATTTTGGATGAACTATTTTTTGATTTCGTATAATTTTCGAGATCTACGCAACCATACCTCATAGTAGATCGTGGCATTAACAGAGAAGATGGACGATGTCTCCGAAACCCTGGCCATGAGATTGTGTTTTTTGTGGCGTGAAATTTTGGAAGGCCATAACTTTGAGTAGAGTAGTCCGTTTTGGATGAACTTTTTTTTGATATCGTATAACTTTTCGAGATCTACGCAACCATACCTCATAGTAGATCGTGGCATTCACAGAGAAGATGGACGACGTCCCCGAAGCCCTGGCCATGAGATTGTGTTTTTTGCGGCGTGAAACTTTGGAAGGCCATAACTTTGAGTAGAGTAGTCCGTTTTGGATGAACTTTTTTTTGATTTCGTATAACTTTTCGAGATCTACGCAACCAAACCTCATAGTAGATCGTGGCATTAACAGGGAAGATGGACGACGTCCCCGAAGTCTTGGCCATGAGATTGTATTTTTTGCGGCGTGAAACTTTGGAAGGCCATAACTTTTAGTAGAGTAGTCCGTTTTGGATGAACTTTTTTTTGATTTCGTATAACTTTTTGAGATCTACGCAATCATACATCATAGTCGATCGTGGCATTAACAGAGAAGATGGACGACGTCCCCGAAGCCCTAGCCATGAGATTGTGTTTTTTGCGGCGTGAAACTTTGGAAGGCCATAACTTTGAGTAGAGTAGTCCGTTTTGGATGAACTTTTTTTTGATTTCGTATAACTTTTCGAGATCTACGCAACCATACCTCATAGTAGATCGTGGCATTCACAGAGAAGATGGACGACGTCCCTGAAATCCTGGCCATGAGATTGTGTTTTTTGCGGCGTGAAACTTTGGAAGGCCATAACTTTGAGTAGAGTAGTCCGTTTTGGATGAACTTTTTTTTGATTTCGTATAACTTTTCGAGATCTACGCAACCATATATTATAATAGATCGTGGCATTAACAGGGAAGATGGACGACGTCCCCGAAGCCCTGGCCATGAGATTGTGTTTTTTGCGGCGTGAAACATTGGAAGGCCATAACTTTGAGTAGAGTAGTCCGTTTTGGATGAACTTTTTTTTGATTTCGTATAACTTTTCGAGATCTACGCAACCATAACTTATAGTAGATCGTGGCATTAACAGAGAAGATGGACGACGTCCCCGAAGCCCTGGCCATGAGATTGTATTTTTTGCGGCGTGAAACTTTGGAAGGCCATAACTTTGAGTAGAGTAGTCCATTTTGGATGAACTATTTTTTGATTTCGTATACTTTTCGAGATCTACGCAACCATACCTCATAGTAGATCGTGGCATTAACAGAGAAGATGGACGATGTCTCCGAAACCCTGGCCATTAGATTGTGTTTTTTGCGGCGTGAAACTTTGGAAGGCCATAACTTTGAGTAGAGTAGTCCGTTTTGGATGAACTTTTTTTTGATTTCGTATAAGTTTTCGAGATCTACGCAACCATACCTCATAGTAGATCGTGGCATTAACAGAGAAGATGGACGACGTCCCCGAAGCCCTGGCCATGAGATTGTATTTTTTGCGGCGTGAAACTTTGGAAGGCCATAACTTTAAGTAGAGTAGTCCGTTTTGGATGAACTTTTTTTTGATTTCGTATAACTTTTCGAGATCTACGCAACCATACCTCATAGTAGATCGTGGCATTAACAAGGAAGATGGACGACGTCCCCGAAGCCTTGGCCATGAGATTGTGTTTTTTGCGGCGTGAAACTTTGGAAGGCCATAACTTTTAGTAGAGTAGTCCGTTTTGGTTGAACTTTTTTTTGATTTCGTATAACTTTTCGAGATCTACGCAACCATACATCATAGTCGATCGTGGCATTAACAGGGAAGATGGACGACGTCCCCGAAGCACTGGCCATGATATTGTATTTTTTGCGGCGTGAAAATTTGGAAGGCCATAACTTTGAGTAGAGTAGTTCATTTTGGATGAACTATTTTTTGATTTCGTATAATTTTCGAGATCTACGCAACCATACCTCATAGTAGATCGTGGCATTAACAAAGAAGATGGACGATGTCTCCGAAACCCTGGCCATGAGATTGTGTTTTTTGTGGCGTGAAATTTTGGAAGGCCATAACTTTGAGTAGAGTAGTCCGTTTTGGATGAACTTTTTTTTGATTTCGTATAAGTTTTTGAGATCTACGCAACCATACCTCATAGTAGATCGTGGCATTAACAGAGAAGATGGACGACGTCCCCAAAGCCCTGGCCATGAGACTGTATTTTTTGCGGCGTGAAACTTTGGAAGGCCATAACTTTGAGTAGAGTAGTCCGTTTTGGATGAACTTTTTTTTGATATTGTATAACTTTTCGAGATCTACGCAACCATACCTCATAGTAGATCGTGGCATTAACAGAGAAGATGAACGACGTCCCCGAAGCCCTGGCCATGAGATTGTGTTTTTTGCGGCGTGAAACATTGGAAGGCCATAACTTTGAGTAGAGTAGTCCGTTTTGGATGAACTTTTTTTTGATTTCGTATAACTTTTCGAGATCTACGCAACCATAACTTATAGTAGATCGTGGCATTAACAGAGAAGATGGACGACGTCCCCGAAGCCCTGGCCATGAGATTGTATTTTTTGCGGCGTGAAACTTTGGAAGGCCATAACTTTGAGTAGAGTAGTCCATTTTGGATGAACTATTTTTTGATTTCGTATACTTTTCGAGATCTACGCAACCATACCTCATAGTAGATCGTGGCATTAACAGAGAAGATGGACGATGTCTCCGAAACCCTGGCCATTAGATTGTGTTTTTTGCGGCGTGAAACTTTGGAAGGCCATAACTTTGAGTAGAGTAGTCCGTTTTGGATGAACTTTTTTTTGATTTCGTATAAGTTTTCGAAATCTACGCAACCATACCTCATAGTAGATCGTGGCATTAACAGAGAAGATGGACGACGTCCCCGAAGCCCTGGCCATGAGATTGTATTTTTTGCGGCGTGAAACTTTGGAAGGCCATAACTTTAAGTAGAGTAGTCCGTTTTGGATGAACTTTTTTTTGATTTCGTATAACTTTTCGAGATCTACGCAACCATACCTCATAGTAGATCGTGGCATTAACAAGGAAGATGGACGACGTCCCCGAAGCCTTGGCCATGAGATTGTGTTTTTTGCGGCGTGAAACTTTGGAAGGCCATAACTTTTAGTAGAGTAGTCCGTTTTGGTTGAACTTTTTTTTGATTTCGTATAACTTTTCGAGATCTACGCAACCATACATCATAGTCGATCGTGGCATTAACAGGGAAGATGGACGACGTCCCCGAAGCACTGGCCATGATATTGTATTTTTTGCGGCGTGAAAATTTGGAAGGCCATAACTTTGAGTAGAGTAGTTCATTTTGGATGAACTATTTTTTGATTTCGTATAATTTTCGAGATCTACGCAACCATACCTCATAGTAGATCGTGGCATTAACAAAGAAGATGGACGATGTCTCCGAAACCCTGGCCATGAGATTGTGTTTTTTGTGGCGTGAAATTTTGGAAGGCCATAACTTTGAGTAGAGTAGTCCGTTTTGGATGAACTTTTTTTTGATTTCGTATAAGTTTTTGAGATCTACGCAACCATACCTCATAGTAGATCGTGGCATTAACAGAGAAGATGGACGACGTCCCCAAAGCCCTGGCCATGAGACTGTATTTTTTGCGGCGTGAAACTTTGGAAGGCCATAACTTTGAGTAGAGTAGTCCGTTTTGGATGAACTTTTTTTTGATATTGTATAACTTTTCGAGATCTACGCAACCATACCTCATAGTAGATCGTGGCATTAACAGAGAAGATGAACGACGTCCCCGAAGCCCTGGCCATGAGATTGTGTTTTTTGCGGCGTGAAACTTTGGAAGGCCATAACTTTGAGTAGAGTAGTCCGTTTTGGATGAACTTTTTTTTTATTTCGTATAACTTTTCGAGATCTACACAACCATATATCATAATAGATCGTGGCATTAACAAAGAAGATGGACGACGTCCCTGAAGCCCTGGCCATGAGATTGTGTTTTTTGCGGCGTGAAACATTGGAAGGCCATAACTTTGAGTAGAGTAGTCCGTTTTGGATGAACTTTTTTTTGATTTCGTATAAATTTTCGAGATCTACGCAACCATAACTTATAGTAGATCGTGGCATTAACAGAGAAGATGGACGACGTCCCCGAAGCCCTGGCCATGAGATTGTATTTTTTGCGGCGTGAAACTTTGGAAGGCCATAACTTTGAGTAGAGTAGTCCATTTTGGATGAACTATTTTTTGATTTCGTATACTTTTCGAGATCTACGCAACCATACCTCATAGTAGATCGTGGCATTAACAGAGAAGATGGACGATGTCTCCGAAACCCTGGCCATTAGATTGTGTTTTTTGCGGCGTGAAACTTTGGAAGGCCATTACTTTGAGTAGAGTAGTCCGTTTTGGATGAACTTTTTTTTGATTTCGTATAAGTTTTCGAGATCTACGCAACCATACCTCATAGTAGATCGTGGCATTAACAGAGAAGATGGACGACGTCCCCGAAGCCCTGGCCATGAGATTGTATTTTTTGCGGCGTGAAACTTTGGAAGGCCATAACTTTAAGTAGAGTAGTCCGTTTTGGATGAACTTTTTTTTGATTTCGTATAACTTTTCGAGATCTACGCAACCATACATCATAGTTGATCATGGCATTAACAGGAAAGATGGACGACGTCCCCGAAACCCTGGCCATGAGGTTGTGTTTTTTGCGACCTGAAACTTTGGAAGGCCATAACTTTTAGTAGAGTAGTCCGTTTTGGATGAATTTTTTTTTGATTTCGTATAACTTTTCGAGATCTACGCAACCATACATCATAGTCGATCGTGGCATTAACAGGGGAGATGGACGATGTCCCCGAAGCCCTAGCTATGAGATTGTGTTTTTTGCGGCGTGAAACTTTGGAAGGCCATAACTTTGAGTAGAGTAGTCCGTTTTGGATGAATTTTTTTTGATTTCGTATAACTTTTCGAGATCTACGCAACCATATCTCATAATAGATCGTGGCATTAACAGGGAAGATGGACGACGTCCCCGAAACCCTGGCCATGAGATTGTGTTTTTTGTGGCGTGAAATTTTGGAAGGCCATAACTTTAAGTAGAGTAGTCCGTTTTGGATGAACTTTTTTTTGATTTCGTATAAGTTTTTTGAGATCTACGCAACCATACCTCATAGTAGATCGTGGCATTAACAGACAAGATGGACGACGTCCCCAAAGCCCTGGCCATGAGACTGTATTTTTTGCGGCGTGAAACTTTGGAAGGCCATAACTTTGAGTAGAGTAGTCCGTTTTGGATGAACTTTTTTTTGATATCGTATAACTTTTCGAGATCTACGCAACCATACCTCATAGTAGATCGTGGCATTAACAGAGAAGATGGACGACGTCCCCGAAGCCCTGGCCATGAGATTGTGTTTTTTGCGGCGTGAAACTTTGGAAGGCCATAACTTTGAGTAGAGTAGTCCGTTTTGGATGAACTTTTTTTGATTTCTTATAAATTTTCGAGATCTACGCAACCATACCTCATAGTAGATCGTGGCATTAACAGGGAAGATGGACGACGTCCCCGAAGCCCTGGCCATGAGACTGTGTTTTTTGCGGCGTGAAACTTTGGAAGGCACAACTTTGAGTAGAGTAGTCCGTTTTGGATGAACTTTTTTTTGATTTCGTATAACTTTTCGAGATCTACGCAACCATACCTCATAGTAGATCGTGGCATTAACAGGAAAGATGGACGACGTCCCCAAAGTCTTGGCCATGAGATTGTGTTTTTTGCGGCGTGAAACTTTGGAAGGCCATAACTTTTAGTAGAGTAGTCCGTTTTGGATGAACTTTTTTTTGATTTCGTATAACTTTTCGAGATCTACGCAACCATATCTCATAATAGATCGTGGCATTAACAGGGAAGATGGACGACGTCCCCGAAACCCTGGCCATGAGATTGTGTTTTTTGCGGCGTGAAACTTTGGAAGGCCATAACTTTGAGTAGAGTAGTCCGTTTTGGATGAATTTTTTTTTGATTTCGTATAACTTTTCGAGATCTACGCAACCATACATCATAGTCGATCGTGGCATTAACAGGAAAGATGGACGACGTCCCCGAAGCACTGGCCATGATATTGTATTTTTTGCGGCGTGAAACTTTGGAAGGCACAACTTTGAGTAGAGTAGTCCGTTTTGGATGAACTTTTTTTTGATTTCGTATAACTTTTCGAGATCTACGCAACCATACCTCATAGTAGATCGTGGCATTCACAGAGAAGATGGACGACGTCCCTGAAGTCCTGGCCATGAGATTGTGTTTTTTGCGGCGTGAAACTTTGGAAGGCCATAACTTTGAGTAGAGTAGTCCGTTTTGGTTGAACTTTTTTTTGATTTCGTATAACTTTTCGAGATCTACGCAACCATATCTCATAGTAGATCGTGGCATTAACAAGGAAGATGGACGACGTCCCCGAAGCCCTGGCCATGAGATTGTGTTTTTTGCGGCGTGAAACTTTGGAAGGCCATAACTTTGAGTAGAGTAGTCCGTTTTGGATGAACTTTATTTTGATTTCGTATAACTTTTAGATATCTACGCAACCATACCTCAGAGTAGATCGTGGTATTAACAGGGAAGATGGACGACGTCCCCGAAGCCCTGGCCATGAGATTGTGTTTTTTGCGGCGTGAAACTTTGGAAGGCCATAACTTTCAGTAGAGTAGTCCGTTTTGGATGAACTCTTTTTTTGATTTCGTATAACTTTTCGAGATATACGCAACCATACATCATAGTCGATCATGGCATTAACAGGGAAGATGGGCGACGTCCCCGAAGCCCTGGCCATGAGATTGTGTTTTTTGCGGCCTGAAACTTTGGAAGGCCATAACTTTGAGTAGAGTAGTCCGTTTTGGATGAACTTTTTTTTGATTTCGTATAACTTTTAGAGATCTACGCAACCATACCTCATAGTAGATCGTGGCATTAACAGAGAAGATGAACGACGTCCCCGAAGCCCTGGCCATGAGATTGTAATTTTTGCGGCGTGAAACTTTGGAATGCCATAACTTTGAGTAGAGTAGTCCGTTTTGGATGAACTTTTTTTGATTTCGTATAACTTTTCAAGATCTACGTTACCATACATCATAGTCGATCGTGGCATTAACAGGGAACATGGACGACGTCCCCGAAACCCTGGCCATGAGATTGTGTTTTTTGCGGCCTGAAACTTTGGAAGGCCATAACTTTGAGTAGAGTAGTCCGTTTTGGATGAACTTTTTTTTGATTTCGTATAACTTTTTGAGATCTACGCAATTATACCTCATAGTAGATCGTTGCATTAACAAAGAAGATGGACGACGTCCCCGAAGGCCTGGCCATGAGATTGTGTTTTTTGCGGCGTGAAACTTTGGAAGGCCATAACTTTGAGTAGAGTAGTCCGTTTTGGATGAACTTTTTTTTGATTTTGTATAACTTTTCGAGATCTACGCAACCATACCTCATAGTAGATCGTGGCATTAACAGGGAAGATGGACGACGTCCCCGAAGCCCTGGCCATGAGACTGTGTTTTTTGCGGCGTGAAACTTTGGAAGGCCATAACTTTAAGTAGAGTAGTCCGTTTTGGATGAACTTTTTTTTGATTTCGTATAACGTTTCGAGAGCAACCATACCTCATAGTAGATCGTGGCATTAACAGGGAAGATGGACGACGTCCCCGAATCTCTGGCCATGAGACTGTGTTTTTTGCGGCGTGAAACTTTGGAAGGCCATAACTTTGAGTAGAGTAGTCCGTTTTGGATGAACCTTTTTTTTGATCTCGTATAACTTTTCGAGATCTACGCAACCATACCTCATGGTAGATCGTGGCATTAACAGGGAAGATGGACGACGTCCCCGAAGCCCTGGCCATGAGACTGTGTTTTTTGCGGCGTGAAACTTTGGAAGGCCATAACTTTGAGTAGAATAGTCCGTTTTGGATGAACTTTTTTTTGATTTCGTATAACTTTTCGAGATCTACGCAACCATAACTTATAGTAGATCGTGGCATTAACAGAGAAGATGGACGACGTCCCCGAAGCCCTGGCCATGAGATTGTATTTTTTGCGGCGTGAAACTTTGGAAGGCCATAACTTTGAGTAGAGTAGTCCATTTTGGATGAACTATTTTTTGATTTCGTATACTTTTCGAGATCTACGCAACCATACCTCATAGTAGATCGTGGCATTAACAGAGAAGATGGACGATGTCTCCGAAACCCTGGCCATTAGATTGTGTTTTTTGCGGCGTGAAACTTTGGAAGGCCATAACTTTGAGTAGAGTAGTCCGTTTTGGATGAACTTTTTTTTGATTTCGTATAAGTTTTCGAAATCTACGCAACCATACCTCATAGTAGATCGTGGCATTAACAGAGAAGATGGACGACGTCCCCGAAGCCCTGGCCATGAGATTGTATTTTTTGCGGCGTGAAACTTTGGAAGGCCATAACTTTAAGTAGAGTAGTCCGTTTTGGATGAACTTTTTTTTGATTTCGTATAACTTTTCGAGATCTACGCAACCATACCTCATAGTAGATCGTGGCATTAACAAGGAAGATGGACGACGTCCCCGAAGCCTTGGCCATGAGATTGTGTTTTTTGCGGCGTGAAACTTTGGAAGGCCATAACTTTTAGTAGAGTAGTCCGTTTTGGTTGAACTTTTTTTTGATTTCGTATAACTTTTCGAGATCTACGCAACCATACATCATAGTCGATCGTGGCATTAACAGGGAAGATGGACGACGTCCCCGAAGCACTGGCCATGATATTGTATTTTTTGCGGCGTGAAAATTTGGAAGGCCATAACTTTGAGTAGAGTAGTTCATTTTGGATGAACTATTTTTTGATTTCGTATAATTTTCGAGATCTACGCAACCATACCTCATAGTAGATCGTGGCATTAACAAAGAAGATGGACGATGTCTCCGAAACCCTGGCCATGAGATTGTGTTTTTTGTGGCGTGAAATTTTGGAAGGCCATAACTTTGAGTAGAGTAGTCCGTTTTGGATGAACTTTTTTTTGATTTCGTATAAGTTTTTGAGATCTACGCAACCATACCTCATAGTAGATCGTGGCATTAACAGAGAAGATGGACGACGTCCCCAAAGCCCTGGCCATGAGACTGTATTTTTTGCGGCGTGAAACTTTGGAAGGCCATAACTTTGAGTAGAGTAGTCCGTTTTGGATGAACTTTTTTTTGATATTGTATAACTTTTCGAGATCTACGCAACCATACCTCATAGTAGATCGTGGCATTAACAGAGAAGATGAACGACGTCCCCGAAGCCCTGGCCATGAGATTGTGTTTTTTGCGGCGTGAAACTTTGGAAGGCCATAACTTTGAGTAGAGTAGTCCGTTTTGGATGAACTTTTTTTTGATTTCGTATAACTTTTCGAGATCTACACAACCATATATCATAATAGATCGTGGCATTAACAAAGAAGATGGACGACGTCCCTGAAGCCCTGGCCATGAGATTGTGTTTTTTGCGGCGTGAAACATTGGAAGGCCATAACTTTGAGTAGAGTAGTCCGTTTTGGATGAACTTTTTTTTGATTTCGTATAACTTTTCGAGATCTACGCAACCATAACTTATAGTAGATCGTGGCATTAACAGAGAAGATGGACGACGTCCCCGAAGCCCTGGCCATGAGATTGTATTTTTTGCGGCGTGAAACTTTGGAAGGCCATAACTTTGAGTAGAGTAGTCCATTTTGGATGAACTATTTTTTGATTTCGTATACTTTTCGAGATCTACGCAACCATACCTCATAGTAGATCGTGGCATTAACAGAGAAGATGGACGATGTCTCCGAAACCCTGGCCATTAGATTGTGTTTTTTGCGGCGTGAAACTTTGGAAGGCCATTACTTTGAGTAGAGTAGTCCGTTTTGGATGAACTTTTTTTTGATTTCGTATAAGTTTTCGAGATCTACGCAACCATACCTCATAGTAGATCGTGGCATTAACAGAGAAGATGGACGACGTCCCCGAAGCCCTGGCCATGAGATTGTATTTTTTGCGGCGTGAAACTTTGGAAGGCCATAACTTTAAGTAGAGTAGTCCGTTTTGGATGAACTTTTTTTTGATTTCGTATAACTTTTCGAGATCTACGCAACCATACATCATAGTTGATCATGGCATTAACAGGAAAGATGGACGACGTCCCCGAAACCCTGGCCATGAGGTTGTGTTTTTTGCGACCTGAAACTTTGGAAGGCCATAACTTTTAGTAGAGTAGTCCGTTTTGGATGAATTTTTTTTTGATTTCGTATAACTTTTCGAGATCTACGCAACCATACATCATAGTCGATCGTGGCATTAACAGGGGAGATGGACGATGTCCCCGAAGCCCTAGCTATGAGATTGTGTTTTTTGCGGCGTGAAACTTTGGAAGGCCATAACTTTGAGTAGAGTAGTCCGTTTTGGATGAATTTTTTTTGATTTCGTATAACTTTTCGAGATCTACGCAACCATATCTCATAATAGATCGTGGCATTAACAGGGAAGATGGACGACGTCCCCGAAACCCTGGCCATGAGATTGTGTTTTTTGTGGCGTGAAATTTTGGAAGGCCATAACTTTAAGTAGAGTAGTCCGTTTTGGATGAACTTTTTTTTGATTTCGTATAAGTTTTTTGAGATCTACGCAACCATACCTCATAGTAGATCGTGGCATTAATAGAGAAGATGGACGACGTCCCCAAAGCCCTGGCCATGAGACTGTATTTTTTGCGGCGTGAAACTTTGGAAAGCCATAACTTTGAGTAGAGTAGTCCGTTTTGGATGAACTTTTTTTTGATATCGTATAACATTTCGAGATCTACGCAACCATACCTCATAGTAGATCGTGGCATTAACAGAGAAGATGGACGATGTCTCCGAAACCCTGGCCATGAGATTGTGTTTTTTGTGGCGTGAAATTTTGGAAGGCCATAACTTTGAGTAGAGTAGTCCGTTTTGGATGAACTTTTTTTTGATTTCGTATAAGTTTTTGAGATCTACGCAACCATACCTCATAGTAGATCGTGGCATTAACAGACAAGATGGACGACGTCCCCAAAGCCCTGGCCATGAGACTGTATTTTTTGCGGCGTGAAACTTTGGAAGGCCATAACTTTGAGTAGAGTAGTCCGTTTTGGATGAACTTTTTTTTGATATCGTATAACTTTTCGAGATCTACGCAACCATACCTCATAGTAGATCGTGGCATTAACAGAGAAGATGGACGACGTCCCCGAAGCCCTGGCCATGAGATTGTGTTTTTTGCGGCGTGAAACTTTGGAAGGCCATAACTTTGAGTAGAGTAGTCCGTTTTGGATGAACTTTTTTTGATTTCTTATAAATTTTCGAGATCTACGCAACCATACCTCATAGTAGATCGTGGCATTAACAGGGAAGATGGACGACGTCCCCGAAGCCCTGGCCATGAGACTGTGTTTTTTGCGGCGTGAAACTTTGGAAGGCACAACTTTGAGTAGAGTAGTCCGTTTTGGATGAACTTTTTTTTGATTTCGTATAACTTTTCGAGATCTACGCAACCATACCTCATAGTAGATCGTGGCATTAACAGGAAAGATGGACGACGTCCCCAAAGTCTTGGCCATGAGATTGTGTTTTTTGCGGCGTGAAACTTTGGAAGGCCATAACTTTTAGTAGAGTAGTCCGTTTTGGATGAACTTTTTTTTGATTTCGTATAACTTTTCGAGATCTACGCAACCATATCTCATAATAGATCGTGGCATTAACAGGGAAGATGGACGACGTCCCCGAAACCCTGGCCATGAGATTGTGTTTTTTGCGGCGTGAAACTTTGGAAGGCCATAACTTTGAGTAGAGTAGTCCGTTTTGGATGAATTTTTTTTTGATTTCGTATAACTTTTCGAGATCTACGCAACCATACATCATAGTCGATCGTGGCATTAACAGGAAAGATGGACGACGTCCCCGAAGCACTGGCCATGATATTGTATTTTTTGCGGCGTGAAACTTTGGAAGGCACAACTTTGAGTAGAGTAGTCCGTTTTGGATGAACTTTTTTTTGATTTCGTATAACTTTTCGAGATCTACGCAACCATACCTCATAGTAGATCGTGGCATTCACAGAGAAGATGGACGACGTCCCTGAAGTCCTGGCCATGAGATTGTGTTTTTTGCGGCGTGAAACTTTGGAAGGCCATAACTTTGAGTAGAGTAGTCCGTTTTGGTTGAACTTTTTTTTGATTTCGTATAACTTTTCGAGATCTACGCAACCATATCTCATAGTAGATCGTGGCATTAACAAGGAAGATGGACGACGTCCCCGAAGCCCTGGCCATGAGATTGTGTTTTTTGCGGCGTGAAACTTTGGAAGGCCATAACTTTGAGTAGAGTAGTCCGTTTTGGATGAACTTTATTTTGATTTCGTATAACTTTTAGATATCTACGCAACCATACCTCAGAGTAGATCGTGGTATTAACAGGGAAGATGGACGACGTCCCCGAAGCCCTGGCCATGAGATTGTGTTTTTTGCGGCGTGAAACTTTGGAAGGCCATAACTTTCAGTAGAGTAGTCCGTTTTGGATGAACTCTTTTTTTGATTTCGTATAACTTTTCGAGATATACGCAACCATACATCATAGTCGATCATGGCATTAACAGGAAAGATGGGCGACGTCCCCGAAGCCCTGGCCATGAGATTGTGTTTTTTGCGGCCTGAAACTTTGGAAGGCCATAACTTTGAGTAGAGTAGTCCGTTTTGGATGAACTTTTTTTTGATTTCGTATAACTTTTAGAGATCTACGCAACCATACCTCATAGTAGATCGTGGCATTAACAGAGAAGATGAACGACGTCCCCGAAGCCCTGGCCATGAGATTGTAATTTTTGCGGCGTGAAACTTTGGAATGCCATAACTTTGAGTAGAGTAGTCCGTTTTGGATGAACTTTTTTTGATTTCGTATAACTTTTCAAGATCTACGTTACCATACATCATAGTCGATCGTGGCATTAACAGGGAACATGGACGACGTCCCCGAAACCCTGGCCATGAGATTGTGTTTTTTGCGGCCTGAAACTTTGGAAGGCCATAACTTTGAGTAGAGTAGTCCGTTTTGGATGAACTTTTTTTTGATTTCGTATAACTTTTTGAGATCTACGCAATTATACCTCATAGTAGATCGTTGCATTAACAAAGAAGATGGACGACGTCCCCGAAGGCCTGGCCATGAGATTGTGTTTTTTGCGGCGTGAAACTTTGGAAGGCCATAACTTTGAGTAGAGTAGTCCGTTTTGGATGAACTTTTTTTTGATTTTGTATAACTTTTCGAGATCTACGCAACCATACCTCATAGTAGATCGTGGCATTAACAGGGAAGATGGACGACGTCCCCGAAGCCCTGGCCATGAGACTGTGTTTTTTGCGGCGTGAAACTTTGGAAGGCCATAACTTTAAGTAGAGTAGTCCGTTTTGGATGAACTTTTTTTTGATTTCGTATAACGTTTCGAGAGCAACCATACCTCATAGTAGATCGTGGCATTAACAGGGAAGATGGACGACGTCCCCGAATATCTGGCCATGAGACTGTGTTTTTTGCGGCGTGAAACTTTGGAAGGCCATAACTTTGAGTAGAGTAGTCCGTTTTGGATGAACCTTTTTTTTGATCTCGTATAACTTTTCGAGATCTACGCAACCATACCTCATGGTAGATCGTGGCATTAACAGGGAAGATGGACGACGTCCCCGAAGCCCTGGCCATGAGACTGTGTTTTTTGCGGCGTGAAACTTTGGAAGGCCATAACTTTGAGTAGAATAGTCCGTTTTGGATGAACTTTTTTTTGATTTCGTATAACTTTTCGAGATCTACGCAACCATACCTCATAGTAGATCGTGGCATTGACAAGGAAGATGGACGACGTCCCCGAAGCCCTGGCCATGAGATTGTGTTTTTTGCGGCGTGAAACTTTGGAAGGCCATAACTTTGAGTAGAGTAGTCCGTTTTGGATGAACTTTTTTTTGATTTCGTATAACTTTTTGAGATCTACGCAACCATACCTCATAGTAGATCGTGGCATTAACAGAGAAGATGGACGACGTCCCCGAAGACCTGGCCATGAGACTGTGTTTTTTGCGGCGTGAAACTTTGGAAGGCCATAAGTTTGAGTAGAGTAGTCCGTTTTGGATGAACTTTTTTTTGATTTCGTATAACTTTTCGAGATCTACGCAACCATACATCATAGTCGATCGTGGCATTAACAAGGAAGATGGACGACGTCCCCGAAGCCCTGACCATGAGATTGTGTTTTTTGCGGCGTGAAACTTTGGAAGGCCATAACTTTGAGTAGAGTAGTCCGTTTTGGATGAACTTTTTTTTTGATTTCGTATAACTTTTCAAGATCTACGCAACCATTCCTCATAGTAGATTGTGGCATTCACAGGGAAGATGGACGACGTCCCCGAAGTCCTGGCCATGAGATTGTATTTTTTGCGGCGTGAAACTTTGGAAGGCCATAACTTTGAGTAGAGTAGTCCGTTTTGCATGAACTTTTGTTTTTAATTTCGTATAACTTTTCGAGATCTACGCAACCATACCTCATAGTAGATTGTGGCATTAACAAGGAAGATGGACGACGTCCCCGAAGCCCTGGCCATGAGACTGTGTTTTTTGCGGCGTGAAACTTTGGAAGGCCATAACTTTGAGTAGAGTAGTCCGTTTTGGATGAACTTTATTTTGATTTCGTATAACTTTTCGAGACCTACGCAACCATACCTCAGAGTAGATCGTGGCATTAACAGAGAAGATGGACGACGTCCCCGAAGACCTGGCCATGAGACTGTGTTTTTTGCGTCGTGAAACTTTGGAAGGCCATGACTTTGAGTAGGGTAGTCCGTTTTGGATGAACTTTTTTTTGATTTCGTATAACTTTTCGAGGTCTACGCAACCATACATCATAGTCGATCGTGGCATTAACAAGGAAGATGGACGACGTCCCCGAAGCCCTGGCCATGAGATTGTGTTTTTTGCGGCGTGAAACTTTGGAAGGCCATAACTTTGAGTAGAGTAGTCCATTTTGGATGAACTTTTTTTTTGATTTCGTATAACTTTTCAAGATCTACGCAACCATACCTCATAGTAGATTGTGGCATTCACAGGGAAGATGGACGACGTCCCCGAAGTCCTGGCCATGAAATTGTGTTTTTTGCGGCGTGAAACTTTGGAACGCTAACTTTGAGTAGAGTAGTCCGTTTTGGATGAACTTTTTTTTGATTTCGTATAACTTTTCGAGATCTACGCAACCATACCTCATAGTAGATCGTGGCATTAACAAGGAAGATGGACGACGTCCCCGAAGCCCTGGCCATGAGATTGTGTTTTTTGCGGCGTGAAACTTTGGAAGGCCATAACTTTGAGTAGAGTAGTCCGTTTTGGATGAACTTTATTTTGATTTCGTATAACTTTTCGAGATCTACGCAACATACCTCAGAGTAGATTGTGGCATTAACAGGGAAGATGGACGACGTCCCCGAAGCCCTGGCCATGAGATTGTGTTTTTTGCGGCGTGAAACTTTGGAAGGCCATAACTTTGAGTAGAGTAGTCCGTTTTGGATGAACTTTTTTTTGATTTCGTATAACTTTTCGAGATCTACGCAACCATACATCATAGTTGATCATGGCATTAACAGGAAAGATGGACGACGTCCCCGAAACCCTGGCCATGAGGTTGTGTTTTTTGCGACCTGAAACTTTGGAAGGCCATAACTTTGAGTAGAGTAGTCCGTTTTGGATGAACTTTTTTTTGATTTCGTATAACTTTTAGAGATCTACGCAACCATATTTCATAGTAGATCGTGGCATTAACAGGAAAGATGGACGACGTCCCCGAAGCCCTGGCCATGAGATTGTATTTTTTGCGGCGTGAAATTTGGAAGGCCATAACTTTGAGTAGAGTAGTCCGTTTTGGATGAACTTTTTTTTGATTTCGTATAACTTTTCGAGATCTACGTTACCATACATCATAGTCGATCGTGGCATTAACTGGGAAGATGGACGACGTCCCCAAAGCCCTGGCCATGAGATTGTGTTTTTTGCGGCGTGAAACTTTGAATGGCCATAACTTTGAGTAGAGTAGTCCGTTTTGGATGAACTTTTTTTTGATTTCGTATAACTTTTCGAGATTTACGCAACCATACCTCATAGTAGATCGTGGCATTAACAAGGAAGATGGACGACGTCCCCGAAGCCCTGGCCATGAGATTGTGTATTTTGCGGCGTGAAACTTTGGAAGGCCATAACTTTGAGTAGAGTAGTCCGTTTTGGATGAACTTTTTTTTGATTTTGTATAATTTTCGAGATCTACGCAACCATACCTCATAGTAGATCGTGGCATTAATAGAGAAGATGGACGACGTCCCCGAAGCCCTGGCCATGAGACTGTGTTTTTTGCGGCGTGAAACTTTGGAAGGCCATAACTTTGAGTAGAGTAGTCCGTTTTGGATGAACTTTTTTTTGATTTCGTATAACTTTTCGAGAGCAACCATACCTCATAGTAGATCGTGGCATTAACAGGGAAGATGGACGACGTCCCCGAAGCTCTGGCCATGAGACTGTGTTTTTTGCGGCGTGAAACTTTGGAAGGCCATAACTTTGAGTAGAGTAGTCCGTTTTGGATGAACTTTTTTTTAATTTCGTATAACGTTTCGAGATCTACGCAACCACATCTCATAGTAGATCGTGGCATTAACAGGGAAGATGGACGACGTCCCCGAAGCCCTGGCCACAAGATTGTGTTTTTTGTGGAGTGAAACTTTGGAAGGCCATAACTGTGTGTAGAGTAGTCCGTTTTGGAAGAACGTTTTTTTGATTTCGTATAACTTTTCGAGATCTACGCAACCACACCTCATATTAGATCATGGCATTAACAGGGAAAATGGACGACATCCCCGAAGCCCTGGCCATAAGATTGTGTTTTTTGTGGGGTGAAACTTTGGAAGGCCATAACTTTGTGTAGAGTAGTCCGTTTTGGATGAACTTTTTTTTTGATTTCGTATAACTTTTCGAGATCTACGCAACCATACCTCATAGCAGATCATGGAATTAACAGTGAAGATGGACAACGTCCCCGAAGCCCTGGCCATAAGATTGTGTTTTTTGTGGGGTGAAACTTTGGAAGGCCATAACTTTGTGTAGAGTAGTCCGTTTTGTATGAACTTTATTTTAATTTCGTATAACTTTTCGAGATCTACGCAACCATACCTCATTGTAGATCATGGCATTAACAGGGAAGATGGACGACGTCCCCGAAGCCCTGGCCATAAGATTGTGTTTTTTGTGGGGTGAAACTTTGGAAGGCCATAACTTTGTGTAGAGTAGTCCGTCTTCGATGAACATTTTTTTTGATTTCGTATAACTTTTCGAGATCTACGCAACCACATCTCATAGTAGATCGTGGCATTAACAGAGAAGATGGACGACGTCCCCGAAGCCCTGGCCATAAGATTGTGTTTTTTGTGGAGTGAAACTTTGGAAGGCCATAACTGTGTGTAGAGTAGTCCGTTTTGGATGAATGTTTTTTTGATTTCGTATAACTTTTCGAGATCTACGCAACCACACCTCATAGTAGATCATGGCATTAACAGAGAAAATGGACGACGTCCCCGAAGCCCTGGCCATAAGATTGTGTTTTTTGTGGGTTGAAACTTTGGAAGGCCATAACTTTGTGTAGAGTAGTCCGTCTTGGATGAACTTTTTTTTTTTGATTTCGTATAACTTTTCGAGATCTACGCAACAATACTTCATAGTAGATCATGACATTAACAGGGAAGATGGACGACGTCCCCGAAGCCCTGGCCATAAGATTGTATTTTTTGTGGGGTGAAACTTTGGAAGGCCATAACTTTGTGTAGCGTAGTCCGTCTTGGATGAACTTTTTTTTGATTTCGTATAACTTTTCGAGATCTACGCAACCATACCTCATAGTAGATCATGACATTAATAGGGAAGATGGACGACGTCCCCGAAGCCCTGACCATAAGATTGTGTTTTTTGTGGGGTGAAACTTTGGAAGGCCATAACTTTGTGTAGAGTAGTCCGTTTTGGATGAACTTTTTTTTTGATTTCGTATAACTTTTCGAGATCTACGCAACCATACCTCATAGCAGATCATGGAATTAACAGTGAAGATGGACAACGTCCCCGAAGCCCTGGCCATAAGATTGTGTTTTGTGTGGGGTGAAACTTTGGAAGGCCATAACTTTGTGTAGAGTAGTCCGTTATGTATGAACTTTTCTTTGATTTCGTATAACTTTTCGAGATCTACGCAACCATACCTCATTGTAGATCATGGCATTAACAGGGAAGATGGACGACGTCCCCGAAGCCCTGGCCATAAGATTGTGTTTTTTGTGGGGTGAAACTTTTGGAAGGCCATAACTTTGTGTACAGTAGTCCGTTTTGGATGAACTTTTTTTTTGATTTCGTATAACTTTTCGAGATCTACACAACCGTACCTCATAGTAGATCATGGCATTAAAAGTGAAGATGGACGACGTCCCCGAAACCCTGGCCATAAGATTGTGTTTTTTGTGGGGTGAACATTTGGAAGGTCATAACTTTGTGTAGAGTAGTCCGTTTTGGATGATCTTTTTTTTGATTTCGTATAACTTTTCGAGATCTACGCAACCATATCTCATCGTAGATCATGGCATTAACAGGGAAGATGGACGACGTCCCCGAAGCCCTGGCCAAAAGATTGTGTTTTTTGTGGGGTGAAACTTTGGAAGGCCATAACTTTGAGTAGAGTAGTCCGTCTTGGATGAACTTTTTTTTTGATTTCGTATAACTTTTCGAGATCTACGCAACCATACCTCATAGTAGATTATGGCATTAACAGGGAAGATGGACGACATCCCCGAAGCCCTAGCCATAAGATTGTGTTTTTTGTGGGGTGAAACTTTGGAAGGCTATAACTTTGTGTAGAGTAGTCCGTTTTGGATGAACTTTTTTTTTGATTTCGTATAACTTTTCGAGATCTACACAACCATACCTCATAGTAGATAATGGCATTAACAGGGAAGATGGACGACGTCCCCGCCCTGGCCATAAGATTGTGTTTTTTGTGAGGTGAAACTTTGGAAGGCCATAACTTTGTGTAGAGTAGTCCGTTTTGGATGAACTTTTTTTTGATTTCGTATAACTTTTCGAGATCTACGCAACCATACCTCATAGTAGATCATGGCATTAACAGGGAAGATGGACGTTGTCCCCGAAGCCCTGGCCATAATATTGTGTTTTTTGTGGGGTGAAACTTTGGAAGGCCATAACTTTGTGTAGAGTAGTCCGTCTTTGATGAACTTTTTTTTGATTTCGTATAACTTTTCGAGATCTACGCAACCATATCTCATAGTAGATCATGGCATTAACAGGGAAGATGGACGTTGTCCCCGAAGCCCTGGCCATAAGATTGTGTTTTTTGTGGGGTGAAACTTTGGAAGGCCATAACTTTGTGTAGAGTAGTCCGTTTTGGATGAACTTTTTTTTTGAGTTCGTATAACTTTTCGAGATCTACGCAACCATACCTCATAGCAGATCATGGAATTAACAGTGAAGATGGACAACGTCCCCGAAGCCCTGGCCATAAGATTGTGTTTTTTGTGGGGTGAAACTTTGGAAGGCCATAACTTTGTGTAGAGTAGTCCGTTTTGTATGATTTTTTTTTTTGATATCGTATAACTTTTCGAGATCTACGCAACCATACCTCATTGTAGATCATGGCATTAACAGGGAAGATGGACGACGTCCCCGAAGCCCTGGCCATAAGATTGTGTTTTTTGTGGGGTGAAACTTTGGAAGGCCATAACTTTGTGTACAGTAGTCCGTTTTGGATGAACTTTTTTTTTGATTTCGTATAACTTTTCGAGATCTACGCAACCGTACCTCATAGTAGATCATGGCATTAAAAGAGAAGATGGACGACGTCCCCGAAGCCCTGGCCATAAGATTGTGTTTTTTGTGGGGTGAAACTTTGGAAGGTCATAACTTTGTGTAGAGTAGTCCGTTTTGGATGAACTTTTTTTTGATTTCGTATAACTTTTCGAGATCTACGCAACCATATCTCATCGTATATCATGGCATTAACAGGGAAGATGGACGACGTCCCCGAAGCCCTGGCCATAAGATTGTGTTTTTTGTGGGGTGAAACTTTGGAAGGCCATAACTTTGTGTAGAGTAGTCCGTCTTCGATGAACATTTTTTTTGATTTCGTATAACTTTTCGAGATCTACGCAACCACATCTCATAGTAGATCGTGGCATTAACAGGGAAGATGGACGACGTCCCCGAAGCCCTGGCCATAATATTGTGTTTTTTGTGGAGTGAAACTTTGGAAGGCCATAACTGTGTGTAGAGTAGTCCGTTTTGGATGAATGTTTTTTTGATTTCGTATAACTTTTCGAGATCTACGCAGCCACACCTCATAGTAGATCATGGCATTAACAGGAAAAATGGACGACGTCCCCGAAGCCCTGGCCATAAGATTGTGTTTTTTGTGGGGTGAAACTTTGGAAGGCCATAACTTTGTGTAGAGTAGTCCGTTTTGGATGAACTTTTTTTTTTATTTCGTATAACTTTTCGAGATCTATGCAACCATACCTCCTAGCAGATCATGGAAATAACAGTGAAGATGGACGACGTCCCCGAAGCCCTGGCCATAAGATTGTGTTTTTTGTGGGGTGAAACTTTGGAAGGCCATAACTTTGTGTAGAGTAGTCCGTTTTGTATGAACTTTTTTTTGATTTCGTATAACTTTTCGAGATCTACGCAACCATACCTCATCGTAGATCATGGCATTAACAGGGAAGATGGACGACGTCCCCGAAGCCCTAGCCATAAGATTGTGTTTTTTGTGGGGTGAAACTTTGGAAGGCCATAACTTTCTGTAGAGTAGTCCGTTTTGGATGAACTTTTTTTTTGATTTCGTATAACTTTTCGAGATCTACGCAACCGTACCTCATAGTAGATCATGGCATTAAAAGAGAAGATGGACGACGTCCCCGAAGCCCTGGCCATAAGATTGTGTTTTTTGTGGGGTGAAACTTTGGAAGGTCATAACTTTGTGTAGAGTAGTCCGTTTTGGATGAACTTTTTTTTGATTTCGTATAACTTTTCGAGATCTACGCAACCATATCTCATCGTAGATCATGGCATTAACAGGGAAGATGGACGACGTCCCCGAAGCCCTGGCCATAAGATTATGTTTTTTGTGGGGTGAAACTTTGGAAGGCCATAACTTTGTGTAGAGTAGTCCGTCTTGGATGAACTTTTTTTTTGATTTCGTATAACTTTTCGAGATCTATGTAACCATACCTCATAGTAGACCATGGCATTAACAGGGAAGATGGACGACGTCCCCGAAGCCCTGGCCATAAGATTGTGTTTTTTGTGGGGTGAAACTTTGGAAGGCCATAACTTTGTGTAGAGTAGTCCGTTTTGGATGAACTTTTTTTTGATTTCGTATAACTTTTCGAGATCTACGCAACCATACCTCATAGTAGATCATGGCATTAACAGGGAAGATGGACGATGTCCCCGAAGCCCTGGCCATAAGATTGTATTTTTTGTGGGGTGAAACTTTGGAAGGCCATAACTTTGTGTAGCGTATTCCGTCTTGGATGAACTTTTTTTTGATTTCGTATAACTTTTCGAGATCTACGCAACCATACCTCATAGTAGATCATGACATTAACAGGGAAGATGGACGACGTCCCCGAAGCCCTGGCCATAAGATTGTGTTTTTTGTGGGTTGAAACTTTGGAAGGCCATAACTTTGTGTAGAGTAGTCCGTCTTGGATGAACTTTTTTTTTTTGATTTCGTATAACTTTTTGAGATCTACGCAACCATACCTCGTAGTAGATTATGGCATTAACAGGGAAGATGGACGACGTCCCCGAAGCCCTGGCCATAAGATTGTGTTTTTTGTGGGGTGAAACTTTGGAAGGCCATAACTTTGTGTAGAGTAGTCCGTCTTGGATGAACTTTTTTTTGCTTTCGTATAACTTTTCGAGATCTACGCAACCATACTTCATAGTACATAATGGCATTAACAGGGAAGATGGACGACGTCCCCAAAGCCCTGGCCATAAGATTGTGTTTTTTGTGGGGTGAAATTTTGGAAGGCCATAACTTTGTGTAGAGTAGTCCGTCTTGGATGAACTTTTTTTTGATTTCGTATAACTTTTCGAGATCTACGCAACCATACCTCATAGTAGATTATGGCATTAACAGGGAAGATGGACGACGTCCCCGAAGCCCTGGCCATAAGATTGTGTTTTTTGTGGGGTGAAACTTTGGAAGGCCATAACTTTGTGTAGAGTAGTCCGTTTTGGATGAACTTTTTTTTGATTTCGTATAACTTTTCGAGATCTACGCAACCATACCTCATAGTAGATCATGGCATTAACAGGGAAGATGGACGACGTCCCCGAAGCCCTGGCCATAAGATTGTGTTTTTTGTGGGGTGAAACTTTGGAAGGCCATAACTTTGTGTAGAGTAGTCCGTTTTGGATGAACTCTTTTTTGATTTCGTATAACTTTTCGAGATCTACGCAAACATACCTCATAGTATATCATGGCATTAACAGGGAAGATGGACGACGTCCCCGAAGCCCTGGCCATAAGATTGTGTTTTTTGTGGGGTGAAACTTTGGAAGGCCATAACTTTCAGTAGAGTAGTCCGTCTTGGATGAACTTTTTTTTTGATTTCGTATAACTTTTCGAGATCTACGCAACCATACCTCATAGTAGATTATGGCATTAACAGGGAAGATGGACTACATCCCCGAAGCCCTGGCCATAAGATTGTGTTTTTTGTGGGGTGAAACTTTGGAAGGCTATAACTTTGTGTAGAGTAGTCCGTTTTGGATGAACTTTTTTTTGATTTCGTATAATTTTTCGAGATCTACACAACCATACCTCATAGTAGATAATGGCATTAACAGGGAAGATGGACGACGTCCCCGCCCTGGCCATAAGATTGTGTTTTTTGTGGGGTGAAACTTTGGAAGGCCATAACTTTGTGTAGAGTAGTCCGTTTTGGATGAACTTTTTTTTTGATTTCGTATAACTTTTCGAGATCTACGCAACCATACCTCATAGTAGATCATGGCATTAACAGGGAAGATGGACGACATCCCCGCCCTGGCCATAAGATTGTGTTTTTTGTGGGGTGAAACTTTGGAAGGCCATAACTTTGTGTAGAGTAGTCCGTTTTGGATGAACTTTTTTTTTGATTTCGTATAACTTTTCGAGATCTATGCAACCATACCTCATAGTAGATCATGGCATTAACAGGGAAGATGGATGTTGTCCCCGAAGCCCTGGCCAAAAGATTGTGTTTTTTGTGGGGTGAAACTTTGGAAGGCCATAACTTTGTATAGAGTAGTCCGTCTTGGATGAACTTTTTTTTGATTTCGTATAACTTTTCGAGATCTACGCTACCATACCTCATAGTAGATCATGGCATTAACAGGGAAGATGGACGACATCCCCGAAGCCCTGGCCATAAGATTGTGTTTTTTGTGGGGTGAAACTTTGGAAGGCCATAACTTTGTGTAGAGTAGTCCGTCTTAGATAGACTTTTTTTTGATTTCGTATAACTTTTCGAGATCTACGCAACCATACCTCATAGTAGATCATGGCATTAACAGGGAAGATGGACGACATCCCCGAAGCCCTGGCCATAAGATTGTGTTTTTTGTGGGGTGAAACTTTGGAAGGCCATAACTTTGTGTAGAGTAGTCCGTCTTGGATGAACTTTTTTTTGATTTCGTATAACTTTTCGAAATCTACGCAACCATACCTCGTAGTAGATCATGGCATTAACAGAGAAGATGGACGACGTCCCCGAAGCCATGGCCATAAGATTGTGTTTTTTGTGGGGTGAAACTTTGGAAGGCCATAACTTTGTGTAGAGTAGTCCGTTTTGGATGAAATCTTTTTTGATTTCGTATAACTTTTCGAGATCTACGCAACCATACCTCATAGTAGATCATGGCATTAACAGGGAAGATGGACGACGTCTCCGAAGCCCTGGCCATAAGATTGTGTTTTTTGTGGGGTGAAAATTTGGAAGGCCATAACTTTCTGTAGAGTAGTCCGTTTTGGATGAACCTTTTTTTGATTTCGTATAACTTTTCGAGATCTACGCAACCATACCTCATAGTAGATCATGGCATTAACAGGGAAGATGGACGACGACCCCGAAGCTCTGGCCATAAGATTGTGTTTTTTGTGGGGGAAACTTTGGAAGGCCATAACTTTGTGTAGAGTAGTCCGTTTTGGATGAACTTTTTTTTGATTTCGTATAACTTTTTGGGATCTACGTAACCATACCTCATAGTAGATCATGGCATTAACAGGGAAGATGGACGACGTACCCGAAGCCCTGGCCATAAGATTGTGTTTTTTGTGGGGTGAAACTTTGGAAGGCCATAACTTTGTGTAGAGTAGTCCGTTTTGGATGAACTCTGTTTTGATTTCGTATAACTTTTAGAGATCTACGCAAACATACCTCATAGTAGATCATGGCATTAACAGGGAAGATGGACGACGTTCCCGAAGCCCTGGCCATAAGATTGTGTTTTTTGTGGGGTGAAACTTTGGAAGGCCATAACTTTGTGTAGAGTAGTCCGTCTTGGATGAACTTTTTTTTGATTTCGTATAACTTTTTGAGATCTACGCAACCATACTTCATAGTAGATCATGACATTAACAGGGAAGATGGACAACGTCCCCGAAGCCCTGGCCATAAGATTGTGTTTTTTGTGGGGTGAAACTTTGGAAGGCCATAACTTTATGTAGAGTAATCCGTCTTGGATGAACTTCTTTTTTTATTTCGTATAACTTTTCGAGATCTATGTAACCATACCTCATAGTAGATCATGGCATTAACAGGGAAGATGGACGACGTCCCCGAAGCCCTGGCCATAAGATTGTGTTTTTTGTGGGGTGAAACTTTGGAAGGCCATAACTTTGTGTAGAGTAGTCCGTTTTGGATGAACTTTTTTTTTGATTTCGTATAACTTTTCGAGATCTATGCAACCATACCTCATAGTAGATCATGGCATTAACAGGGAAGATGGATGTTGTCCCCGAAGCCCTGGCCATAATATTGTGTTTTTTGTGGGGTAAAACTTTGGAAGGCCATAACTTTGTGTAGAGTAGTCCGTCTTGGATGAACTTTTTTTTGATTTCGTATAACTTTTCGAGATCTACGCAACCATACCTCATAGTAGATCATGGCATTAACAGGGAAGATGGACGACATCCCCGAAGCCCTGGCCATAAGATTGTGTTTTTTGTGGGGTGAAACTTTGGAAGGCCATAACTTTGTGTAGAGTAGTCCGTCTTAGATAGACTTTTTTTTTATTTTGTATAACTTTTCGAGTTCTACGCAACCATACCTCATAGTAGATCATGGCATTAACAGGGAAGATGGACGACGTCCCCGAAGCCCTGGCCAAAAGATTGTGTTTTTTGTGGGGTGAAACTTTGGAAGGCCATAACTTTGTATAGAGTAGTCCGTCTTGGATGAACTTTTTTTTGATTTCGTATAACTTTTCGAGATCTACGCTACCATACCTCATAGTAGATCATGGCATTAACAGGGAAGATGGACGACATCCCCGAAGCCCTGGCCATAAGATTGTGTTTTTTGTGGGGTGAAACTTTGGAAGGCCATAACTTTGTGTAGAGTAGTCCGTCTTAGATAGACTTTTTTTTGATTTCGTATAACTTTTCGAGATCTACGCAACCATACCTCATAGTAGATCATGGCATTAACAGGGAAGATGGACGACATCCCCGAAGCCCTGGCCATAAGATTGTGTTTTTTGTAGGGTGAAACTTTGGAAGGCCATAACTTTGTGTAGAGTAGTCCGTCTTGGATGAACTTTTTTTTGATTTCGTATAACTTTTCGAAATCTACGCAACCATACCTCATAGTAGATCATGGCATTAACAGAGAAGATGGACGACGTCCTCGAAGCCATGGCCATAAGATTGTGTTTTTTGTGGGGTGAAACTTTGGAAGGCCATAACTTTGTGTAGAGTAGTCCGTTTTGGATGAAATTTTTTTTGATTTCGTATAACTTTTCGAGATCTACGCAACCATACCTCATAGTAGATCATGGCATTAACAGGGAAGATGGACGACGTCTCCGAAGCCCTGGCCATAAGATTGTGTTTTTTGTGGGGTGAAACTTTGGAAGGCCATAACTTTCTGTAGAGTAGTCCGTTTTGGATGAACCTTTTTTTGATTTCGTATAACTTTTCGAGATCTACGCAACCATACTTCATAGTAGATCATGGCATGAACAGGGTAGATGGACGACGTCCCCGAAGCCCTGGCCATAAGATTGTGTTTTTTGTGGGAGAAACTTTGGAAGGCCATAACTTTGTGTAGAGTAGTCCGTTTTGGATGAACTTTTTTTTGATTTCGTATAACTTTTTGGGATCTACGCAACCATACCTCATAGTAGATCATGGCAATAACAGGGAAGATGGACGACGTACCCGAAGCCCTGGCCATAAGATTGTGTTTTTTGTGGGGTGAAACTTTGGAAGGCCATAACTTTGTGTAGAGTAGTCCGTTTTGGATGAACTCTTTTTTGATTTCGTATAACTTTTAGCGATCTACGCAAACATACCTCATAGTAGATCATGGCATTAACAGGGAAGATGGACGACGTTCCCGAAACCCTGGCCATAAGATTGTGTTTTTTGTGGGGTGAAACTTTGGAAGGCCATAACTTTGTGTAGAGTAGTCCGTCTTGGATGAACTTTTTTTTGATTTCGTATAACTTTTTGAGATCTACGCAACCATACCTCATAGTAGATCATGACATTAACAGGGAAGATGGACGACGTCCCCGAAGCCCTGGCCATAAGATTGTGTTTTTTGTGGGGTGAAACTTTGGAAGGCCATAACTTTGTGTAGAGTAATCCGTCTTGGATGAACTTCTTTTTTGATTTCGTATAACTTTTCGAGATCTATGTAACCATACCTCATAGTAGATCATGGCATTAACAGGGAAGATGGACGACGTCCCCGAAGCCCTGGCCATAAGATTGTGTTTTTTGTGGGGTGAAACTTTGGAAGGCCATAACTTTGTGTAGAGTAGTCCGTTTTGAATGAACTTTTTTTTTTATTTCGTATAACTTTTCGAGATCTACGCAACCATACCTCATAGTAGATCATGGCATTAACAGGGAAGATGGACGTTGTCCCCGAAGCCCTGGCCATAATATTGTGTTTTTTGTGGGGTGAAACTTTGAAAGGCCATAACTTTGTGTAGAGTAGTCCGTCTTCGATGAACTTTTTTTTGATTTCGTATAACTTTTCGAGATCTACGCAACCATACCTTATAGTAGATCATGGCATTAACAGGGAAGATGGACGACATCCCCGAAGCCCTGGCCATAAGATTGTGTTTTTTGTGGGGTGAAACTTTGGAAGGCCATAACTTTGTGTAGAGTAGTCCGTCTTAGATAGACTCTTTTTTTATTTTGTATAACTTTTCGAGTTCTACGCAACCATACCTCATAGTAGATCATGGCATTAACAGGGAAGATGGACGACGTCCCCGAAGCCCTGGCCAAAAGATTGTGTTTTTTGTGGGGTGAAACTTTGGAAGGCCATAACTTTGTATAGAGTAGTCCGTCTTGGATGAACTTTTTTTTGATTTCGTATAACTTTTCGAAATCTACGCAACCATACCTCATAGTAGATCATGGCATTAACAGAGAAGATGGACGACGTCCCCGAAGCCATGGCCATAAGATTGTGTTTTTTGTGGGGTGAAACTTTGGAAGGCCATAACTTTGTGTAGAGTAGTCCGTTTTGGATGAAAATTTTTTTGATTTCGTATAACTTTTCGAGATCTACGCAACCATACCTCATAGTAGATCATGGCATTAACAGGGAAGATGGACGACGTCTCCGAAGCCCTGGCCATAAGATTGTGTTTTTTGTGGGGTGAAACTTTGGAAGGCCATAACTTTCTGTAGAGTAGTCCGTTTTGGATGAACCTTTTTTTGATTTCGTATAACTTTTCGAGATCTACGCAACCATACCTCATAGTAGATCATGACATTAACAAGGAAGATGGACGACGTCCCCGAAGCCCTGGCCATAAGATTGTGTTTTTTGTGGGGGAAACTTTGGAAGGCCATAACTTTGTGTAGAGTAGTCCGTTTTGGATGAACTTTTTTTTGATTTCGTATAACTTTTTGGGATCTACGCAACCATACCTCATAGTAGATCATGGCATTAACAGGGAAGATGGACGACGTACCCGAAGCCCTGACCATAAGATTGTGTTTTTTGTGGGGTGAAACTTTGGAAGGCCATAACTTTGTGTAGAGTAGTCCGTTTTGGATGAACTCTTTTTTGATTTCGTATAACTTTTAGAGATCTACGCAAACATACCTCATAGTAGATCATGGCATTAACAGGGAAGATGGACGACGTTCCCGAAGCCCTGGCCATAAGATTGTGTTTTTTGTGGGGTGAAACTTTGGAAGGCCATAACTTTGTGTAGAGTAGTCCGTCTTGGATGAACTTTTTTTTGATTTCGTATAACTTTTTGAGATCTACGCAACCATACTTCATAGTAGATCATGACATTAACAGGGAAGATGGACGACGTCCCCGAAGCCCTGGCCATAAGATTGTGTTTTTTGTGGGGTGAAACTTTGGAAGGCCATAACTTTGTGTAGAGTAATCCGTCTTGGATGAACTTCTTTTTTGATTTCGTATAACTTTTCGAGATCTATGTAACCATACCTCATAGTAGATCATGGCATTAACAGGGAAGATGGACGACGTCTCCGAAGCCCTGGCCATAAGATTGTGTTTTTTGTGGGGTGAAACTTTGGAAGGCCATAACTTTCTGTAGAGTAGTCCGTTTTGGATGAACCTTTTTTTGATTTCGTATAACTTTTCGAGATCTACGCAACCATACCTTATAGTAGATCATGGCATTAACAGGGAAGATGGACGACGTCCCCGAAGCCCTGGCCATAAGATTGTGTTTTTTGTGGGGGAAACTTTGGAAGGCCATAACTTTGTGTAGAGTAGTCCGTTTTGGATGAACTTTTTTTTGATTTCGTATAACTTTTTGGGATCTACGCAACCATACCTCATAGTAGATCATGGCATTAACAGGGAAGATGGACGACGTACCCGAAGCCCTGACCATAAGATTGTGTTTTTTGTGGGGTGAAACTTTGGAAGGCCATAACTTTGTGTAGAGTAGTCCGTTTTGGATGAACTCTCTTTTGATTTCGTATAACTTTTAGAGATCTACGCAAACATACCTCATAGTAGATCATGGCATTAACAGGGAAGATGGACGACGTTCCCGAAGCCCTGGCCATAAGATTGTGTTTTTTGTGCGGTGAAACTTTGGAAGGCCATAACTTTGTGTAGAGTAGTCCGTCTTGGATGAACTTTTTTTTGATTTCGTATAACTTTTTGAGATCTACGCAACCATACCTCATAGTAGATCATGACATTAACAGGGAAGATGGACGACGTCCCCGAAGCCCTGGCCATAAGATTGTGTTTTTTGTGGGGTGAAACTTTGGAAGGCCATAACTTTGTGTAGAGTAATCCGTCTTGGATGAACTTCTTTTTTGATTTCGTATAACTTTTCGAGATCTATGTAACCATACCTCATAGTAGATCATGGCATTAACAGGGAAGATGGACGACGTCCCCGAAGCCCTGGCCATAAGATTGTGTTTTTTATGGGGTGAAACTTTGGAAGGCCATAACTTTGTGTAGAGTAGTCCGTTTTGGATGAACTTTTTTTTTGATTTCGTATAACTTTTCGAGATCTACGCAACCATACCTCATAGTAGATCATGACATTAACAGGGAAGATGGACGTTGTCCCCGAAGCCCTGGCCATAATATTGTGTTTTTTGTGGGGTGAAACTTTGGAAAGCCATAACTTTGTGTAGAGTAGTCCGTCTTGGATGAACTTTTTTTTGATTTCGTATAACTTTTCGAGATCTACGCAACCATACCTCATAGTAGATCATGACATTAACAGGGAAGATGGACGACATCCCCGAAGCCCTGGCCATAAGATTCTGTTTTTTGTGGGGTGAAACTTTGGAAGGCCATAACTTTGTGTAGAGTAGTCCGTCTTAGATAGACTTTTTTTTTATTTTGTATAACTTTTCGAGTTCTACGCAACCATACCTCACAGTAGATCATGGCATTAACAGGGAAGATGGACGACATCCCCGAAGCCCTGGCCAAAAGATTGTGTTTTTTGTGGGGTGAAACTTTGGAAGGCCATAACTTTGTATAGAGTAGTCCGTCTTGGATGAACTTTTTTTTGATTTCGTATAACTTTTCGAGATCTACGCTACCATACCTCATAGTAGATCATGGCATTAACAGGGAAGATGGACGACATCCCCGAAGCCCTGGCCATAAGATTGTGTTTTTTGTGGGGTGAAACTTTGGAAGGCCATAACTTTGTGTAGAGTAGTCCGTCTTAGATAGACCTTTTTTTGATTTCGTATAACTTTTTGAGATCTACGCAACCATACCTCATAGTAGATCATGGCATTAACAGGAAAGATGGACGACATCCCCGAAGCCCTGGCCATAAGATTGTGTTTTTTGTGGGGTGAAACTTTGGAAGGCCATAACTTTGTGTAGAGTAGTCCGTCTTGGATGAACATTTTTTTGATTTCGTATAACTTTTCGAAATCTACGCAACCATACCTCATAGTAGATCATGGCATTAACATAGAAGATGGACGACGTCCCCGAAGCCATGGCCATAAGATTGTGTTTTTTGTGGGGTGAAACTTTGGAAGGCCATAACTTTATGTAGAGTAGTCCGTTTTGGATGAAATTTTTTTTGATTTCGTATAACTTTTTGAGATCTACGCAACCATATCTCATAGTAGATCATGGCATTAACAGGGAAGATGGACGACGTCTCCGAAGCCCTGGCCATAAGATTGTGTTTTTTGTGGGGTGATACTTTGGAAGGCCATAACTTTCTGTAGAGTAGTCCGTTTTGGATGAACCGTTTTTTGATTTCGTATAACTTTTCGAGATCTACGCAACCATACCTCATAGTAGATCATGGCATTAACAGGGAAGATGGACGACGTCCCCGAAGCCCTGGCCATAAGATTGTGTTTTTTGTGGGGGAAACTTTGGAAGGCCATAACTTTGTGTAGAGTAGTCCGTTTTGGATGAACTTTTTTTTGATTTCGTATAACTTTTTGCGATCTACGCAACCATACCTCATAGTAGATCATGGCATTAACAGGGAATATGGACGACGTACCCGAAGCCCTGGCCATAAGATTGTGTTTTTTGTGGGGTGAAACTTTGGAAGGCCATAACTTTGTGTAGAGTAGTCCGTTTTGGATGAACTCTTTTTTGATTTCGTATAACTTTTAGAGATCTACGCAAACATACCTCATAGTAGATCATGGCATTAACAGGGAAGATGGACGACGTTCCCGAAGCCCTGGCCATAAGATTGTGTTTTTTGTGCGGTGAAACTTTGGAAGGCCATAACTTTGTGTAGAGTAGTCCGTCTTGGATGAACTTTTTTTTGATTTCGTATAACTTTTTGAGATCTACGCAACCATATCTCATAGTAGATCATGACATTAACAGGGAAGATGGACGACGTCCCCGAAGCCCTGGCCATAAGATTGTGTTTTTTGTGGGGTGAAACTTTGGAAGGCCATAACTTTGTGTAGAGTAATCCGTCTTGAATGAACTTCTTTTTTGATTTCGTATAACTTTTCGTGATCTATGTAACCATACCTCATAGTAGATCATGGCATTAACAGGGAAGATGGACGACGTCCCCGAAGCCCTGGCCATAAGATTGTATTTTTTGTGGGGTGAAACTTTGGAAGGCCATAACTTTGTGTAGAGTAGTCCGTTTTGGATGAACTTTTTTTTTGATTTCGTATAACTTTTCGAGATCTACGCAACCATACCTCATAGTAGATCATGGCATTAACAGGGAAGATGGACGTTGTCCCCGAAGCCCTGGCCATAATATTGTGTTTTTTGTGGGGTGAAACTTTGGAAAGCCAAAACTTTGTGTAGAGTAGTCCGTCTTGGATGAACTTTTTTTTGATTTCGTATAACTTTTCGAGATCTACGCAACCATACCTCATAGTAGATCATGACATTAACAGGGAAGATGGACGACATCCCCGAAGCCCTGGCCATAAGATTGTGTTTTTTGTGGGGTGAAACTTTGGAAGGCCATAACTTTGTGTAGAGTAGTCCGTCTTAGATAGACTTTTTTTTTATTTTGTATAACTTTTCGAGTTCTACGCAACCATACCTCACAGTAGATCATGGCATTAACAGGGAAGATGGACGACATCCCCGAAGCCCTGGCCAAAAGATTGTGTTTTTTGTGGGGTGAAACTTTGGAAGGCCATAACTTTGTTTAGAGTAGTCCGTCTTGGATGAACTTTTTTTTGATTTCGTATAACTTTTCGAGATCTACGCTACCATACCTCATAGTAGATCATGGCATTAACAGGGAAGATGGACGACATCCCCGAAGCCCTGGCCATAAGATTGTGTTTTTTGTGGGGTGAAACTTTGGAAGGCCATAACTTTGTGTAGAGTAGTCCGTCTTAGATAGACTTTTTTTTGATTTCGTATAACTTTTCGAGATCTACGCAACCATACCTCATATTAGATCATGGCATTAACAGGAAAGATGGACGACATCCCCGAAGCCCTGGCCATAAGATTGTGTTTTTTGTGGGGTGAAACTTTGGAAGGCCATAACTTTGTGTAGAGTAGTCCGTCTTGGATGAACTTTTTTTTGATTTCGTATAACTTTTCGAAATCTACGCAACCATACCTCATAGTAGATCATGGCATTAACAGAGAAGATGGACGACGTCCCCGAAGCCATGGCCATAAGATTGTGTTTTTTGTGGGGTGAAACTTTGGAAGGCCATAACTTTATGTAGAGTAGTCCGTTTTGGATGAAATTTTTTTTGATTTCGTATAACTTTTCGAGATCTACGCAACCATATCTCATAGTAGATCATGGCATTAACAGGGAAGATGGACGACGTCTCCGAAGCCCTGGCCATAAGATTGTGTTTTTTGTGGGGTGAAACTTTGGAAGGCCATAACTTTCTGTAGAGTAGTCCGTTTTGGATGAACCTTTTTTTGATTTCGTATAACTTTTCGATATCTACGCAACCATACCTCATAGTAGATCATGACATTAACAGGGAAGATGGACGACGTCCCCGAAGCCCTGGCCATAAGATTGTATTTTTTGTGGGGGAAACTTTGGAAGGCCATAACTTTGTGTAGAGTAGTCTGTTTTGGGTGAACTTTTTTTTGATTTCGTATAACTTTTTGGGATCTACGCAACCATACCTCATAGTAGATCATGGCATTAACAGGGAAGATGGACGACGTACCCGAAGCCCTGGCCATAAGATTGTGTTTTTTGTGGGGTGAAACTTTGGAAGGCCATAACTTTGTGTAGAGTAGTCCGTTTTGGATGAACTCTTTTTTGATTTCGTATAACTTTTAGAGATCTACGCAAACATACCTCATAGTAGATCATGGCATTAACAGGGAAGATGGACGACGTCCCCGAAGTCCTGGCCATAAGATTGTGTTTTTTGTGGGGTGAAACTTTGGAAGACCATAACTTTGTGTAGAGTAATCCGTCTTGGATGAATTTTTTTTTTGATTTCGTATAACTTTTCGAGATCTATGTAACCATACTTCATAGTAGATCATGGCATTAACAGGGAAGATGGACGACGTCCCCGAAGCCCTGGCCATAAGATTGTGTTTTTTGTGGGGTGAAACTTTGGAAGGCCATAACTTTGTGTAGAGTAGTCCGTCTTGGATGAACTTTTTTTTGATTTCGTATAACTTTTCGAGATCTACGCAACCATACCTCATAGTAGATCATGACATTAACAGGGAAGATGGACGACATCCCCGAAGCCCTGGCCATAAGATTGTGTTTTTTGTGGGGTGAAACTTTGGAAGGCCATAACTTTGTGTAGAGTAGTCCGTCTTAGATAGACTTTTTTTTTATTTTGTATAACTTTTCGAGTTCTACGCAACCATACCTCACAGTAGATCATGGCATTAACAGGGAAGATGGACGACATCCCCGAAGCCCTGGCCAAAAGATTGTGTTTTTTGTGGGGTGAAACTTTGGAAGGCCATAACTTTGTTTAGAGTAGTCCGTCTTGGATGAACTTTTTTTTGATTTCGTATAACTTTTCGAGATCTACGCTACCATACCTCATAGTAGATCATGGCATTAACAGGGAAGATGGACGACATCCCCGAAGCCCTGGCCATAAGATTGTGTTTTTTGTGGGGTGAAACTTTGGAAGGCCATAACTTTGTGTAGAGTAGTCCGTCTTAGATAGACTTTTTTTTGATTTCGTATAACTTTTCGAGATCTACGCAACCATACCTCATAGTAGATCATGACATTAACAGGGAAGATGGACGACATCCCCGAAGCCCTGGCCATAAGATTGTGTTTTTTGTGGGGTGAAACTTTGGAAGGCCATAACTTTATGTAGAGTAGTCCGTTTTGGATGAAATTTTTTTTGATTTCGTATAACTTTTCGATATCTACGCAACCATACCTCATAGTAGATCATGGCATTAACAGGGAAGATGGACGACGTCTCCGAAGCCCTGGCCATAAGATTGTGTTTTTTGTGGGGTGAAACTTTGGAAGGCCATAACTTTGTGTAGAGTAGTCCGTCTTAGATAGACTTTTTTTTTATTTTGTATAACTTTTCGAGTTCTACGCAACCATACCTCATAGTAGATCATGGCATTAACAGGGAAGATGGACGACGTCCCCGAAGCCCTGGCCATAAGATTGTGTTTTTTGTGGGGGAAACTTTGGAAGGCCATAACTTTGTGTAGAGTAGTCCGTTTTGGATGAACTTTTTTTTGATTTCGTATAACTTTTTGCGATCTACGCAACCATACCTCATAGTAGATCATGGCATTAACAGGGAATATGGACGACGTACCCGAAGCCATGGCCATAAGATTGTGTTTTTTGTGGGGTGAAACTTTGGAAGGCCATAACTTTATGTAGAGTAGTCCGTTTTGGATGAAATTTTTTTTGATTTCGTATAACTTTTCGAGATCTACGCAACCATATCTCATAGTAGATCATGGCATTAACAGGGAAGATGGACGACGTCTCCGAAGCCCTGGCCATAAGATTGTGTTTTTTGTGGGGTGAAACTTTGGAAGGCCATAACTTTCTGTAGAGTAGTCCGTTTTGGATGAACCTTTTTTTGATTTCGTATAACTTTTCGATATCTACGCAACCATACCTCATAGTAGATCATGACATTAACAGGGAAGATGGACGACGTCCCCGAAGCCCTGGCCATAAGATTGTGTTTTTTGTGGGGGAAACTTTGGAAGGCCATAACTTTGTGTAGAGTAGTCTGTTTTGGGTGAACTTTTTTTTGATTTCGTATAACTTTTTGGGATCTACGCAACCATACCTCATAGTAGATCATGGCATTAACAGGGAAGATGGACGACGTACCCGAAGCCCTGGCCATAAGATTGTGTTTTTTGTGGGGTGAAACTTTGGAAGGCCATAACTTTGTGTAGAGTAGTCCGTTTTGGATGAACTCTTTTTTGATTTCGTATAACTTTTAGAGATCTACGCAACCATATCTCATAGTAGATCATGGCATTAACAGGGAAGATGGACGACGTCTCCGAAGCCCTGGCCATAAGATTGTGTTTTTTGTGGGGTGAAACTTTGGAAGGCCATAACTTTCTGTAGAGTAGTCCGTTTTGGATGAACCTTTTTTTGATTTCGTATAACTTTTCGATATCTACGCAACCATACCTCATAGTAGATCATGACATTAACAGGGAAGATGGACGACGTCCCCGAAGCCCTGGCCATAAGATTGTGTTTTTTGTGGGGGAAACTTTGGAAGGCCATAACTTTGTGTAGAGTAGTCTGTTTTGGGTGAACTTTTTTTTGATTTCGTATAACTTTTTGGGATCTACGCAACCATACCTCATAGTAGATCATGGCAGTAACAGGGAAGATGGACGACGTACCCGAAGCCCTGGCCATAAGATTGTGTTTTTTGTGGGGTGAAACTTTGGAAGGCCATAACTTTGTGTAGAGTAGTCCGTTTTGGATGAACTCTTTTTTGATTTCGTATAACTTTTAGAGATCTACGCAAACATACCTCATAGTAGATCATGGCATTAACAGGGAAGATGGACGACGTCCCCGAAGTCCTGGCCATAAGATTGTGTTTTTTGTGGGGTGAAACTTTGGAAGACCATAACTTTGTGTAGAGTAATCCGTCTTGGATGAATTTTTTTTTTGATTTCGTATAACTTTTCGAGATCTATGTAACCATACTTCATAGTAGATCATGGCATTAACAGGGAAGATGGACGACGTCCCCGAAGCCCTGGCCATAAGATTGTGTTTTTTGTGGGGTGAAACTTTGGAAGGCCATAACTTTGTGTAGAGTAGTCCGTCTTGGATGAACTTTTTTTTGATTTCGTATAACTTTTCGAGATCTACGCAACCATACCTCATAGTAGATCATGACATTAACAGGGAAGATGGACGACATCCCCGAAGCCCTGGCCATAAGATTGTGTTTTTTGTGGGGTGAAACTTTGGAAGGCCATAACTTTGTGTAGAGTAGTCCGTCTTAGATAGACTTTTTTTTTATTTTGTATAACTTTTCGAGTTCTACGCAACCATACCTCACAGTAG
The DNA here is from genome assembly GCA_963669365.1 of Verbascum thapsus. Taxonomy (NCBI): domain Eukaryota; kingdom Viridiplantae; phylum Streptophyta; class Magnoliopsida; order Lamiales; family Scrophulariaceae; genus Verbascum; species Verbascum thapsus. Next base: position 19,974,158 of record OY770107.1, read on the forward strand.
ATCATGGCATTAACAGGGAAGATGGACGACATCCCCGAAGCCCTGGCCATAAGATTTTGTTCTTTGTGGGGTGAAACTTTGGAAGGCCATAACTTTGTGTAGAGTAGTTCGTTTTGGATGAACTCTTTTTTGATTTCGTAGAACTTTTCGAGATCTACGCAACCATATTTCATAGTAGATCATGGCATTAACAGGGAAGATGGACGACGTCCCCGAAGCCCCTGGCCATAAGATTGTGTTTTTTGTGGGGTGAAACTTTGGAAGGCCATAACTTTGTGTAGAGTAGTCCGTTTTGGATGAACTCTTTTTTGATTTCGTATAACTTTTAGAGATCTACGCAAACATACCTCATAGTAGATCATGGCATTAACAGGGAAGATGGACGACGTTCCCGAAGCCCTGGCCATAAGATTGTGTTTTTTGTGGGGTGAAACTTTGGAAGGCCATAACTTTGTGTAGAGTAGTCCGTCTTGGATGAACTTTTTTTTGATTTCGTATAACTTTTTGAGATCTACGCAACCATACCTCATAGTAGATCATGACATTAACAGGGAAGATGGACGACGTCCCCGAAGTCCTGGCCATAAGATTGTGTTTTTTGTGGGGTGAAACTTTGGAAGACCATAACTTTGTGTAGAGTAATCCGTCTTGGATGAACTTTTTTTTTGATTTCGTATAACTTTTCGAGATCTATGTAACCATACTTCATAGTAGATCATGGCATTAACAGGGAAGATGGACGACGTCCCCGAAGCCCTGGCCATAAGATTGTGTTTTTTGTGGGGTGAAACTTTGGAAGGCCATAACTTTGTGTAGAGTAGTCCGTCTTGGATGAACTTTTTTTTGATTTCGTATAACATTTCGAGATCTACGCAACCATACCTCATAGTAGATAATGGCATTAACAGGGAAGATGGACGACGTCCCCGAAGCCCTGGCCATAAGATTGTGTTTTTTGTGGGGTGAAACTTTGAAAGGCCATAACTTTGTGTAGAGTAGTCCTTTTTGGATGAACTCTTTTTTGATTTCGTATAACTTTTCGAGATTTACGCAACCATACCTCATAGTAGATCATGGCATTAACAGAGAAGATGGACGACGTCCCCGAAGCCCTGGCCATAAGATTTTGTTCTTTGTGGGGTGAAACTTTGGAAGGCCATAACTTTGTGTAGAGTAGTTCGTTTTGGATGAATTCTTTTTTGATTTCGTAGAACTTTTCGAGATCTACGCAACCATACCTCATAGTAGATCATGGCATTAACAGGGAAGATGGACGACGTCCCCGAAGCCCCTGGCCATAAGATTGTATTTTTTGTGGGGTGAAACTTTGGAAGGCCATAACTTTGTGTAGAGTAGTCCGTTTTGGATGAACTCTTATTTGATTTCGTATAACTTTTCGAGATCTACGCAACCATACATCATAGTAGATCATGGCATTAACAGGGAAGATGGATGACGTCCCCGAAGCCCTGGCCATAAGATTGTGTTTTTTATGGGGTGAAACTTTGGAAGGCCATAACTTTCTGTAGAGTAGTCCGTTTTGGATGAACCTTTTTTTGATTTCGTATAACTTTTCGAGATCTACGCAACCATACCTCATAGTAGATCATGGCATTAACAGGGAAGATGGACGACGTCCCCGAAGCCCTGGCCATAAGATTGTGTTTTTTGTGGGGTGAAACTTTGGAAGGCCATAACTTTGTGTAGAGTAGTCCGTTTTGGATGAACTTTTTTTTTGATTTCGTATAACTTTTTGGGATCTACGCAACCATACCTCATAGTAGATCATGGCATTAACAGGGAAGATGGACGACGTACCCGAAGCCCTGGCCATAAGATTGTGTTTTTTGTGGGGTGAAACTTTGGAAGGCCATAACTTTGTGTGGAGTAGTCCGTTTTGGATGAACTCTTTTTTGATTTCGTATAACTTTTAGAGATCTACGCAAACATACCTCATAGTAGATCATGGCATTAACAGGGAAGATGGACGACGTCCCCGAAGCCCTAGCCATAAGATTGTGTTTTTTGTGGGGTGAAACTTTGGAAGGCCATAACTTTGTGTAGAGTAGTCCGTCTTGGATGAACCTTTTTTTGATTTCGTATAACTTTTTGAGATCTACGCAACCATACCTCATAGTAGATCATGACAATAACAAGAAAGATGGACGACGTCCCCGAAGCCCTGGCCATAAGATTGTGTTTTTTGTGGGGTGAAACTTTGGAAGGCCATAACTTTTTGTAGAGTAGTCCATCTTGAATGAACTTTTTTTTTGATTTCGTATAACTTTTCGAGATCTATGTAACCATACCTCATAGTAGATCATGGCATTAACAGGGAAGATGGACGACGTCCCTGAAGCCCTGGCCATAAGATTGTATTTTTTGTGGGGTGAAACTTTGGAAGGCCATAACTTTGTGTAGAGTAGTCCGTCTTGGATGAACTTTTTTTTGATTTCGTATAACTTTTCGAGATCTACGCAACCATACCTCATAGTAGATAATGGCATTAACAGGGAAGATGGACGACGTCCCCGAAGCCCTGGCCGTAAGATTGTGTTTTTTGTGGGGTGAAATTTTGAAAGGCAATAACTTTGTGTAGAGTAGTCCTTTTTGGATGAACTCTGTTTTGATTTCGTATAACTTTTCGAGATCTACGCAACCATACCTCATAGTAGATCATGGCATTAACAGGGAAGATGGATGACGTCCCCGAAGCCCTGGCCATAAGATTGTGTTTTTTGTGGGGTGAAACTTTGGAAGGCCATAACTTTCTGTAGAGTAGTCCGTTTTGGATGAACCTTTTTTTGATTTCGTATAACTTTTCGAGATCTACGCAACCATACCTCATAGTAGATCATGGCATTAACAGGGAACATAGACGACGTCCCCGAAGCCCTGGCCATAAGATTGTGTTTTTTGTGGGGTGAAACTTTGGAAGGCCATAACTTTGTGTAGAGTAGTCCGTTTTGGATGAACTTTTTTTTGATTTCGTATAACTTTTCGAGATCCACGCAACCATACCTCATAGTAGATCATGGAATTAATTGGGAAGATGGACGACGTCCCCGAATCCCTGGCCATATTATTGTTTTTTTTGTGGGGTGAAACTTTGAAAGGCCATAACTTTGTGTAGAGTAGTCCTTTTTGGATGAACTCTTTTTTGATTTCGTATAACTTTTCGAGATCTACGCAACCATACCTCATAGTAGATCATGGCATTAACAGGGAAGATGGATGACGTCCCCGAAGCCCTGGCCATAAGATTGTGTTTTTTGTGGAGTGAAACTTTGGAAGGCCATAACTTTCTGTAGAGTAGTCCGTTTTGGATGAACCTTTTTTTGATTTCGTATAACTTTTCGAGATCTACGCAACCATACCTCATAGTAGATCATGGCATTAACAGGGAAGATGGACGACGTCCCCGAAGCCCTGGCCATAAGATTGTGTTTTTTGAGGGTGAAATTTTGGAAGACCATAACTTTGTGTAGAGTAGTCCGTTTTGGATGAACTTTTTTTTGATTTCGTATAACTTTTTGGGATCTACGCAACCATATCTCATAGTAGATCATGGCATTAACAGGGAACATAGACGACGTCCCCGAAGCCCTGGCCATAAGATTGTGTTTTTTGTGGGGTGAAACATTGGAAGGCCATAACTTTGTGTAGAGTAGTCCGTTTTGGATGAACTTTTTTTTGATTTCGTATAACTTTTCGAGATCTACGCAACCATACCTCATAGTAGATCATGGCATTAACAGGAAAGATGGACGACGTCCCCGAAGCCCTGGCCATAAGATTGTGTTTTTTGTGGGTGAAACTTTGGAAGGCTATAACATTGTGTAGAGTAGTCCGTTTTGGATGAACTTTTTTTTGATTTGTATAACTTTTCGAGATCTACGCAACCATACCTCATAGTAGATCATGGCATTAACAGGGAAGATGGACGACGTCCCCGAAACCCTGGCCATAAAATTGTGTTTTTTGTGTGGTGAAACTTTGGAAGGCCATAACTTTGTGTAGAGTATTCCGTTTTGAATGAACTTTTTTTTTATTTCGTATAACTTTTCGAGATCTACGCAACCATACCTCAGAGTAGATCATGGCATTAACAGGGAAGATGGACGACATCCCCGAAACCCTAGCTATAAAATGGTGTTTTTTGTGGGGCGAAACTTTTGAAGGCCATAACTTTGTGTAGAGTAGTCCATTTTTGATGAACTGTTTTTTGATTTCGTATAACTTTTCGAGACGCAACCATACCTCATAGTAGATCATGGCATTAACAGAAAAGATGAACGACGTCCCCGAAGCCCTGGCCATAAGATTGTGTTTTTTGTGGGGTGAAACTTTGGAAGGCCATAACTTTGTGTAGAGTAGTCTGTTTTGGATGAACTTTTTTTTGATTTCGTATAACTTTTCGAGATCTACGCAACCATATCTCATAGTAGATCATGGCATTAACAGGGAAGATGGACGACGTCCCCGAAGCCCTGGCCATAAGATTGTGTTTTTTGTGTGGTGAAACTTTGGAAGACCATAACTTTGTGTAGAGTAGTCCGTTTTGGATGAACTTTTTTTTAATTTCGTATAACTTTTCGAGATCTACGCAATCATACCTCATAGTAGATCATGGAATTAACAAAGAAGATGGACGACGTCCCCGAAGCCCTGGCCATAAGATTGTGTTTTTTGTGGGGTGAAACTTTGGAAGGCCATAACTTTGTGTAGAGTAGACCGTTTTGGATGAACTTTTTTTTGATTTCGTATAACTTTTCGAGATCCACTCAACCATATCTCATAGTAGATCATGGCATTAACAGGGAAGATGGAAGACGTCCCCGAAACCCTGGCCATAAGATTGTGTTTTTTGTGGGGTGAAACTTTGGAAGGCCATAACTTTGTGTAGAGTAGTCCGTTTTGGATGAACTTTTTTTTAATTTGTATAAATTTTCGAGATCTACGCAACCATACCTCATAGTAGATCATGGCATTAACAGGGAAGATGGACGACGTCCCCGAAACCCTGGCCATAAAATTGTGTTTTTTGTGGGGTGAAACTTTGGAAGGCTATAACTTCGTGTAGAGTAGTCCGTTATGGATGAACTTTTTTTTGATTTCGTATAACTTTTCAAGATCTACGCAACCATACCTCATAGTAGATCATGGAATTAACAGGGAAGATGGACAACATCCCCGAGGCCCTGGCCATAAGATTGTGTTTTTTGTGGGGTTAAACTTTGGAAGGCCATAACTTTGTGTAGAGTAGTCCGTTTTGGATGAACATTTTTTTGATTTCGTATAATTTTTCGAGATCTACGCAACCATACCTCATAGTAGATCATGGCATTAAGAGGGAAGATGGACGACGTCCCCGAAGCCTTGGCCATAAGATTGTGTTTTTTGTGGGGTGAAACTTTGGAAGGCCATAATTTGTGTAGAGTAGTCCGTTTTGGATTAACTTTTTTTTGATTTGTATAACTTTTCGAGATCTACGCAACCATACCTCATAGTAGATCATGGCATTAACAGGGAAGATGGACTACGTCCCCGAAACCCTAGCCATAAAATTGTGTTTTTTGTGGGGTGAAACTTTGGAAGGCCATAACTTTGTGTAGAGTAGTCCGTTTTGGATGAACTTTTTTTTATTTCGTATAACTTTTCGAGATCTACGAAACCAAACCTCATAGTAGATCATGGCATTAACAGGGAAGATGAACGACGTCCCCGAAACCCTAGCCATAAAATTGTGTTTTTTGTGGGGTGAAACTTTGGAAGGCCATAACTTTGTGTAGAGTAGTCCGTTTTGGATGAACCTTTTTTTGATTTCGTATAACTTTTCGAGATCTACGCAACCATACCTCAGAGTAGATCATGGCATTAATAGGGAAGATGGACGACGTCCCCGAAACCCTAGCCATAAAATTGTGTTTTTTGTGGGGTGAAACTTTGGAAGGTCATAACTTTGTGTAGAGTAGTCCGTTTTGGATGAACTTTTTTTTGATTTCGTATAACTTTTCGAGATCTACGCAACCATACCTTATAGTAGATCATGGCATTAACAGGGAAGATGGACGATGTCCCCGAAGCCCTGGCCATAAGATTGTGTTTTTTGTGGGGTGAAACTTTGGAAGGCCATAACTTTATGTAGAGTAGTCCGTTTTGGATGAACTTTTTTTTGATTTCGTACAACTTTTCAAGATCCACGCAACCATATCTCATAGTAGATCATGGCATTAACAGAGAAGATGGACGACGTCCCCGAAACCCTGGCCATAAGATTGTGTTTTTTGTGGGGTGAAACTTTGGAAGGCCATAACTTTGTGTAGAGTAGTCCGTTTTGGATGAACTTTTTTTTGATTTCGTATAACTTTTCGAGATCTACGCAACTACACCTCATAATAGATCATGGCATTAAGAGGGAAGATGGACGACGCCCCCGAAGCCTTGGCCATAAGATTGTGTTTTTTGTGGGGTGAAACTTTTGAAGGCCATAACTTTGTGTAGAGTAGTCCGTTTTGGATGAACTTTTTTTTGATTTCGTATAACTTTTCGAGATCTACGCAACCAAACCTCATAGTAGATCATGGCATTAACAGCGAAGATGGACGACGTCCCCAAAGCCCTGGCCATAAGATTGTGTTTTTTGTGGGGTGAAACTTTGGAAGGCCATAACTTTGTGTAGAGTAGTCCGTTCTGGATGAACTTTTTTTTGATTTCGTATAACTTTTCGAGATCTACGCAACCACACCTCATAGTAGATCATGACATTAACAGGGAAGATGGACGACGTCCCCGAAGCCCTGGCCATAAGATTGTGTTTTTTGTGGGGTGAAACTTTGGAAGGCCATAACTTTGTGTAGAGTATTCCGTTTTGGATGAACTTTTTTTTGATTTCGTATAACTTTTCGAGATCTACGCAACCATACCTCATAGTAGATCATGGCATTAACAGGGAAGATGGACGATATTCCCGTAGTCCTGGCCATAAGATTGTGTTTTTTGTGGGGTGAAACTTTGGAAGGCCATAACTTTGTGTAGAGTAGTCCGTTTTGGATGAACTTTTTTTTGATTTCGTATAACTTTTCGAGATCTACGCAACCACACCTCATAGTAGATCATGACATTAACAGGGAAGATGGACGACGTCCCCGAAGCCCTGGCCATAAGATTGTGTTTTTTGTGGGGTGAAACTTTGGAAGGCCATAACTTTGTGTAGAGTAATCCGTTTCTGATGAACTTTTTTTGATTTCGTATAACTTTTCGAGATCTACGCAACCACACCTCATAGTAGATCATGACATTAACAGGGAAGATGGACGACGTCCCCGAAGCCTTGGCCATAAGATTGTGTTTTTTGTGGGGTGAAACTTTGGAAGGCCATAACTTTGTGTAGAGTAGTCCGTTTTGGATGAACTTTTTTTTGATTTCGTATAACTTTTCGAGATCTATGCAACCACACCTCATAGTAGATCATGGCATTAACAGGGAAGATGGACGACGTCCCCGAAGCCCTGGCCATAAGATTGTGTTTTTTGTGGAGTGAAACTTTGGAAGGCCATAACTTTGTGTAGAGTAGTCCGTTTTAGATGAACTTTTTTTTAATTTCGTATAACGTTTCGAGATCTACGCAACCATATCTCATAGTAGATCATGGCATTAACAGGGAAGATGAACGACATCCCTGAAGCCCTGGCCATAAGATTGTGTTTTTTGTTGGGTGAAACTTTGGAAGGCCATAACTTTGTGTAGAGTAGTCCGTTTTGGATGAACTTTTTTCTGATTTCGTATAACATTTCGAGATCTACGCAACCACACCTCATAGTAGATCATGGCATTAACAGAGAAGATGGACGATGTCCCCGAAGCCCTGGCCATAAGATTGTGTTTTTTGTGGGGTGAAACTTTGGAAGGCCATAACTTTGTGTAGAGTAGTCCGTTTTGGATGAACTTTTTTTTGATTTCGTATAACTTTTCGAGATCTACGCAACCACATCTCATAGTAGATCATGGCATTAACAGGGAAGATTGACGACGTCCCCGAAGCCCTGGCCATAAGATTGTGTTTTTTGTGGGGTGAAACTTTGGAAGTCCATAACTTTGTGTAGAGTAGTCCGTTTTGGATGAACTTTTTTTTGATTTCGTATAACTTTTCGAGATCTACGCAACCATACCTCATAGTAGATCATGGCATTAACAGGGAAGATGGACGATGTTCCCGTAGTCCGGGCCATAAGATTGTGTTTTTTGTGGGGTGAAACTTTGGAAGGCCATAACTTTGTGTAGAGTAGTCCGTTTCTGATGAACTTTTTTTTGATTTCGTATAACTTTTCGAGATCTACGCAACCACACCTCATAGTAGATCATGGCATTAACAGGGAAGATGGACGACGTCCCCGAAGCCCTGGCCATAAGATTGTGTTTTTTGTGGGGTGAAACTTTGGAAGGCCATAACTTTGTGTAGAGTAGTCCGTTTTGGATGAACTTTTTTTTGATTTCGTATAACTTTTCGAGATCTACGCAACCACACCTCATAGTAGATCATGGCATTAACAGCGAAGATGGACGACGTCCCCAAAGCCCTGGCCATAAGATTGTGTTTTTTGTGGGGTGAAACTTTGGAAGGCCATAACTTTGTGTAGAGTAGTCCGTTCTGGATGAACTTTTTTTTGATTTCGTATAACTTTTCGAGATCTACGCAACCACACCTCATAGTAGATCATGACATTAACAGGGAAGATGGACGACGTCCCCGAAGCCCTGGCCATAAGATTGTGTTTTTTGTGGGGTGAAACTTTGGAAGGCCATAACTTTGTGTAGAGTATTCCGTTTTGGATGAACTTTTTTTTGATTTCGTATAACTTTTCGAGATCTACGCAACCATACCTCATAGTAGATCATGGCATTAACAGGGAAGATGGACGATATTCCCGTAGTCCTGGCCATAAGATTGTGTTTTTTGTGGGGTGAAACTTTGGAAGGCCATAACTTTGTGTAGAGTAGTCCGTTTTGGATGAACTTTTTTTTGATTTCGTATAACTTTTCGAGATCTACGCAACCACACCTCATAGTAGATCATGACATTAACAGGGAAGATGGACGACGTCCCCGAAGCCCTGGCCATAAGATTGTGTTTTTTGTGGGGTGAAACTTTGGAAGGCCATAACTTTGTGTAGAGTAATCCGTTTCTGATGAACTTTTTTTGATTTCGTATAACTTTTCGAGATCTACGCAACCACACCTCATAGTAGATCATGACATTAACAGGGAAGATGGACGACGTCCCCGAAGCCCTGGCCATAAGATTGTGTTTTTTGTGGGGTGAAACTTTGGAAGGCCATAACTTTGTGTAGAGTAGTCCGTTTTGGATGAACTTTTTTTTGATTTCGTATAACTTTTCGAGATCTATGCAACCACACCTCATAGTAGATCATGGCATTAACAGGGAAGATGGACGACGTCCCCGAAGCCCTGGCCATAAGATTGTGTTTTTTGTGGAGTGAAACTTTGGAAGGCCATAACTTTGTGTAGAGTAGTCCGTTTTGGATGAACTTTTTTTTAATTTCGTATAACGTTTCGAGATCTACGCAACCATATCTCATAGTAGATCATGGCATTAACAGGGAAGATGAACGACGTCCCTGAAGCCCTGGCCATAAGATTGTGTTTTTTGTTGGGTGAAAATTTGGAAGGCCATAACTTTGTGTAGAGTAGTCCGTTTTGGATGAACTTTTTTCTGATTTCGTATAACATTTCGAGATCTACGCAACCACACCTCATAGTAGATCATGGCATTAACAGAGAAGATGGACGATGTCCCCGAAGCCCTGGCCATAAGATTGTGTTTTTTGTGGGGTGAAACTTTGGAAGGCCATAACTTTGTGTAGAGTAGTCCGTTTTGGATGAACTTTTTTTTGATTTCGTATAACTTTTCGAGATCTACGCAACCACATCTCATAGTAGATCATGGCATTAACAGGGAAGATTGACGACGTCCCCGAAGCCCTGGCCATAAGATTGTGTTTTTTGTGGGGTGAAACTTTGGAAGTCCATAACTTTGTGTAGAGTAGTCCGTTTTGGATGAACTTTTTTTTGATTTCGTATAACTTTTCGAGATCTACGCAACCATACCTCATAGTAGATCATGGCATTAACAGGGAAGATGGACGATGTTCCCGTAGTCCGGGCCATAAGATTGTGTTTTTTGTGGGGTGAAACTTTGGAAGGCCATAACTTTGTGTAGAGTAGTCCGTTTCTGATGAACTTTTTTTTGATTTCGTATAACTTTTCGAGATCTACGCAACCACACCTCATAGTAGATCATGGCATTAACAGGGAAGATGGACGACGTCCCCGAAGCCCTGGCCATAAGATTGTGTTTTTTGTGGGGTGAAACTTTGGAAGGCCATAACTTTGTGTAGAGTAGTCCGTTTTGGATGAACTTTTTTTTGATTTCGTATAACTTTTCGAGATCTACGCAACCACACCTCATAGTAGATCATGGCATTAACAGCGAAGATGGACGACGTCCCCAAAGCCCTGGCCATAAGATTGTGTTTTTTGTGGGGTGAAACTTTGGAAGGCCATAACTTTGTGTAGAGTAGTCCGTTCTGGATGAACTTTTTTTTGATTTCGTATAACTTTTCGAGATCTACGCAACCACACCTCATAGTAGATCATGACATTAACAGGGAAGATGGACGACGTCCCCGAAGCCCTGGCCATAAGATTGTGTTTTTTGTGGGGTGAAACTTTGGAAGGCCATAACTTTGTGTAGAGTATTCCGTTTTGGATGAACTTTTTTTTGATTTCGTATAACTTTTCGAGATCTACGCAACCATACCTCATAGTAGATCATGGCATTAACAGGGAAGATGGACGATATTCCCGTAGTCCTGGCCATAAGATTGTGTTTTTTGTGGGGTGAAACTTTGGAAGGCCATAACTTTGTGTAGAGTAGTCCGTTTTGGATGAACTTTTTTTTGATTTCGTATAACTTTTCGAGATCTACGCAACCACACCTCATAGTAGATCATGACATTAACAGGAAAGATGGACGACGTCCCCGAAGCCCTGGCCATAAGATTGTGTTTTTTGTGGGGTGAAACTTTGGAAGGCCATAACTTTGTGTAGAGTAGTCCGTTTCTGATGAACTTTTTTTGATTTCGTATAACTTTTCGAGATCTACGCAACCACACCTCATAGTAGATCATGACATTAACAGGGAAGATGGACAACGTCCCCGAAGCCCTGGCCATAAGATTGTGTTTTTTGTGGGGTGAAACTTTGGAAGGCCATAACTTTGTGTAGAGTAGTCCGTTTTGGATGAACTTTTTTTTGATTTCGTATAACTTTTCGAGATCTACGCAACCACACCTCATAGTAGATCATGGCATTAACAGGGAAGATGGACGACGTCCCCGAAGCCCTGGCCATAAGATTGTGTTTTTTGTGGAGTGAAACTTTGGAAGGCCATAACTTTGTGTAGAGTAGTCCGTTTTGGATGAACTTTTTTTTAATTTCGTATAACTTTTCGAGATCTACGCAACCATATCTCATAGTAGATCATGGCATTAACAGGGAAGATGAACGACGTCCCTGAAGCCCTGGCCATAAGATTGTGTTTTTTGTTGGGTGAAACTTTGGAAGGCCATAACTTTGTGTAGAGTAGTCCGTTTTGGATGAACTTTTTTCTGATTTCGTATAACATTTCGAGATCTACGCAACCACACCTCATAGTAGATCATGGCATTAACAGAGAAGATGGACGATGTCCCCGAAGCCCTGGCCATAAGATTGTGTTTTTTGTGGGGTGAAACTTTGGAAGGCCATAACTTTGTGTAGAGTAGTCCGTTTTGGATGAACTTTTTTTTGATTTCGTATAACTTTTCGAGATCTACGCAACCACATCTCATAGTAGATCATGGCATTAACAGGGAAGATTGACGACGTCCCCGAAGCCCTGGCCATAAGATTGTGTTTTTTGTGGGGTGAAACTTTGGAAGGCCATAACTTTGTGTAGAGTAGTCCGTTTTGGATGAATTTTTTTTTGATTTCGTATAACTTTTCGAGATCTACGCAACCATACCTAATAGTAGATCATGGCATTAACAGGGAAGATGGACGATGTTCCCGTAGTCCGGGCCATAAGATTGTGTTTTTTGTGGGGTGAAACTTTGGAAGGCCATAACTTTGTGTAGAGTAGTCCGTTTCTGATGAACTTTTTTTTGATTTCGTATAACTTTTCGAGATCTACGCAACCACACCTCATAATAGATCATGGCATTAACAGGGAAGATGGACGACGTCCCCGAAGCCCTGGCCATAAGATTGTATTTTTTGTGGGGTGAAACTTTGGAAGGCCATAACTTTGTGTAGAGTAGTCCGTTTTGGATGAACTTTTTTTTGATTTCGTATAACTTTTCGAGATCTACGCAACACACCTCATAGTAGATCATGGCATTAACAGCGAAGATGGACGACGTCCCCGAAGCCCTGGCCATAAGATTGTGTTTTTTGTGGAGTGAAACTTTGGAAGGCCATAACTTTGTGTAGAGTAGTCCGTTCTGGATGAACTTTTTTTTGATTTCGTATAACTTTTCGAGATCTACGCAACCACACCTCATAGTAGATCTTGGCATTAACAGGAAAGATGGACGACGTCCCCGAAGCCCTGGCCATAAGATTGTGTTTTTTGTGGGGTGAAACTTTGGAAGGCCATAACTTTGTGTAGAGTATTCCGTTTTGGATGAACTTTTTTTTGATTTCGTATAACTTTTCGAGATCTACGCAACCATACCTCATAGTAGATCATGGCATTAACAGGGAAGATGGACGATGTTCCCGTAGTCCTGGCCATAAGATTGTGTTTTTTGTGGGGTGAAACTTTGGAAGGCCATAACTTTGTGTAGAGTAGTCCGTTTCTGATGAACTTTTTTTGATTTCGTATAACTTTTCGAGATCTACGCAACCACACCTCATAGTAGATCATGACATTAACAGAGAAGATGGACGACGTCCCCGAAGCCCTGGCCATAAGATTGTGTTTTTTGTGGGGTGAAACTTTGGAAGGCCATAACTTTGTGTAGAGTAGTCCGTTTTGGATGAACTTTTTTTTGATTTCGTATAACTTTTCGAGATCTACGCAACCATACCTCATAGTAGATCATGACATTAACAGGGAAGATGGACGATGTTCCCGTAGTCCTGGCCATAAGATTGTGTTTTTTGTGGGGTGAAACTTTGGAAGGCCATAACTTTGTGTAGAGTAGTCCGTTTCTGATGAACTTTTTTTGATTTCGTATAACTTTTCGAGATCTACGCAATCACACCTCATAGTAGATCATGGCATTAACAGGGAAGATGGACGACGTCCCCGAAGCCCTGGCCATAAGATTGTGTTTTTGTGGGGTGAAACTTTGGAAGGCCATAACTTTGTGTAGAGTATTCCGTTTTGGATGAACTTTTTTTTGATTTCGTATAACTTTTCGAGATCTACGCAACCATACCTCATAGTAGATCATGGCATTAACAGAGAAGATGGACGATGTTCCCGTAGTCCTGGCCATAAGATTGTGTTTTTTGTGGGGTGAAACTTTGGAAGGCCATAACTTTGTGTAGAGTAGTCCGTTTCTGATGAACTTTTTTTGATTTCGTATAACTTTTTGAGATCTACGCAACCACACCTCATAGTAGATCATGACATTAACAGGGAAGATGGACGACGTCCCCGAAGCCCTGGCCATAAGATTGTGTTTTTTGTGGGGTGAAACTTTGGAAGGCCATAACTTTGTGTAGAGTAGTCCGTTTTGGATGAACATTTTTTTGATTTCGTATAACTTTTCGAGATCTACGCAACCATACCTCATAGTAGATCATGACATTAACAGGGAAGATGGACGACGTCTCCGAAGCCCTGGCCATAAGATTGTGTTTTTTGTGGGGTGAAACTTTGGAAGGCCATAACTTTGTGTAGAGTAGTCCGTTTTGGATGAACCTTTTTTTGATTTCGTATAACTTTTCGAGATCTACGCAACCAAACCTCATAGTCGATCATGGCATTAACAGCGAAGATGGACGACGTCCCCGAAGCCCTGGCCATAAGATTGTGTTTTTTGTGGGATGAAACTTTGGAAGGCCATAACTTTGTGTAGAGTAGTCCGTTCTGGATGAACTTTTTTTTGATTTCGTATAACTTTTCGAGATCTACGCAACTACACCTCATAGTAGATCATGGCATTAACAGGGAAGATGGACGACGTCCCTGAAGCCCTGGCCATAAGATTGTGTTTTTTGTGGGGTGAAACTTTGGAAGGCCATAACTTTGTGTAGAGTAGTCCGTTTTGGATGAACTTTTTTTTGATTTCGTATAACTTTTCAAGATCTACGCAACCATACCTCATAGTAGATCATGGCATTAACAGGGAAGATGGACGATGTTCCCGTAGTCCGGGCCATAAGATTGTGTTTTTTGTGGGGTGAAACTTTGGAAGGCCATAACTTTGTGTAGAGTAGTCCGTTTCTGATGAACTTTTTTTTGATTTCGTATAACTTTTCGAGATCTACGCAACCACACCTTATAGTAGATCATAGCATTAACAGGGAAGATGGACGACGTCCCCGAAGCCCTGGCCATAAGATTGTGTTTTTTGTGGGGTGAAACTTTGGAAGGCCATAACTTTGTGTAGAGTAGTCCGTTTTGGATGAACTTTTTTTTGATTTCGTATAACTTTTCGAGATCTACGCAACCAAACCTCATAGTAGATCATGGCATTAACAGCGAAGATGGACGACGTCCCCGAAGCCCTGGCCATAAGATTGTGTTTTTTGTGGGGTGAAACTTTGGAAGGCCATAACTTTGTGTAGAGTAGTCCGTTCTGGATGAACTTTTTTTGATTTCGTATAACTTTTCGAGATCTACGCAACTACACCTCATAGTAGATCATGGCATTAACAGGGAAGATGGACGACGTCCCTGAAGCCCTGGCCATAAGATTGTGTTTTTTGTGGGGTGAAACTTTGGAAGGCCATAACTTTGTGTAGAGTAGTCCGTTTTGGATGAACTTTTTTTTGATTTCGTATAACTTTTCGAGATCTACGCAACCACACCTCATAGTAGATCATGACATTAACAGGGAAGATGGACGACGTCCCCGAAGCCCTGGCCATAAGATTGTGTTTTTTGTGCGGTGAAACTTTGGAAGGCCATAACTTTGTGTAGAGTAGTCCGTTTTGTATGAACTTTTTTTTGATTTCGTATAACTTTTCGAGATCTACGCAACCATACCTCATCGTAGATCATGGCATTAACAGGGAAGATGGACGACGTCCCCGAAGCCCTAGCCATAAGATTGTGTTTTTTGTGGGGTGAAACTTTGGAAGGCCATAACTTTCTGTAGAGTAGTCCGTTTTGGATGAACTTTTTTTTTGATTTCGTATAACTTTTCGAGATCTACGCAACCGTACCTCATAGTAGATCATGGCATTAAAAGAGAAGATGGACGACGTCCCCGAAGCCCTGGCCATAAGATTGTGTTTTTTGTGGGGTGAAACTTTGGAAGGTCATAACTTTGTGTAGAGTAGTCCGTTTTGGATGAACTTTTTTTTGATTTCGTATAACTTTTCGAGATCTACGCAACCATATCTCATCGTAGATCATGGCATTAACAGGGAAGATGGACGACGTCCCCGAAGCCCTGGCCATAAGATTATGTTTTTTGTGGGGTGAAACTTTGGAAGGCCATAACTTTGTGTAGAGTAGTCCGTTTTGGATGAACTTTTTTCTGATTTCGTATAACATTTCGAGATCTACGCAACCACACCTCATAGTAGATCATAGCATTAACAGAGAAGATGGACGATGTCCCCGAAGCCCTGGCCATAAGATTGTGTTTTTTGTGGGGTGAAACTTTGGAAGGCCATAACTTTGTGTAGAGTAGTCCGTTTTGGATGAACTTTTTTTTGATTTCGTATAACTTTTCGAGATCTACGCAACCACATCTCATAGTAGATCATGGCATTAACAGGGAAGATTGACGACGTCCCCGAAGCCCTGGCCATAAGATTGTGTTTTTTGTGGGGTGAAACTTTGGAAGGCCATAACTTTGTGTAGAGTAGTCCGTTTTGGATGAACTTTTTTTTGATTTCGTATAACTTTTCGAGATCTACGCAACCATACCTCATAGTAGATCATGGCATTAACAGGGAAGATGGACGATGTTCCCGTAGTCCGGGCCATAAGATTGTGTTTTTTGTGGGGTGAAACTTTGGAAGGCCATAACTTTGTGTAGAGTAGTCCGTTTCTGATGAACTTTTTTTTGATTTCGTATAACTTTTCGAGATCTACGCAACCACACCTCATAGTAAATCATGGCATTAACAGGGAAGATGGACGACGTCCCCGAAGCCCTGGCCATAAGATTGTGTTTTTTGTGGGGTGAAACTTTGGAAGGCCATAACTTTGTGTAGAGTAGTCCGTTTTGGATGAACTTTTTTTTGATTTCGTATAACTTTTCGAGATCTACGCAACCACACCTCATAGTAGATCATGGCATTAACAGCGAAGATGGACGACGTCCCCGAAGCCCTGGCCATAAGATTGTGTTTTTTGTGGGGTGAAACTTTGGAAGGCCATAACTTTGTGTAGAGTAGTCCGTTCTGGATGAACTTTTTTTGATTTCGTATAACTTTTCGAGATCTACGCAACCACACCTCATAGTAGATCATGGCATTAACAGGGAAGATGGACGACGTCCCCGAAGCCCTGGCCATAAGATTGTGTTTTTTGTGGGGTGAAACTTTGGAAGGCCATAACTTTGTGTAGAGTATTCCGTTTTGGATGAATTTTTTTTGATTTCGTATAACTTTTCGAGATCTACGCAACCATACCTCATAGTAGATCATGGCATTAACAGGGAAGATGGACGATGTTCCTGTAGTCCTGGCCATAAGATTGTGTTTTTTGTGGGGTGAAACTTTGGAAGGCCATAACTTTGTGTAGAGTAGTCCGTTTCTGATGAACTTTTTTTGATTTCGTATAACTTTTCGAGATTTACGCAACCACACCTCATAGTAGATCATGACATTAACAGGGAAGATGGACGACGTCCCCGAAGCCCTGACCATAAGATTGTGTTTTTTGTGGGGTGAAACTTTGGAAGGCCATAACTTTGTGTAGAGTAGTCCGTTTTGGATGAACTTTTTTTTGATTTCGTATAACTTTTCGAGATCTACGCAACCATACCTCATAGTAGATCATGACATTAACAGGGAAGATGAACGACGTCCCCGAAGCCCTGGCCATAAGATTGTGTTTTTTGTGGGGTGAAACTTTGGAAGGCCATAACTTTGTGTAGAGTAGTCCGTTTTGGATGAACCTTTTTTTGATTTCGTATAACTTTTCGAGATCTACGCAACCAAACCTCATAGTAGATCATGGCATTAACAGGAAAGATGGACGATGTTCCCGTAGTCCTGGCCATAAGATTGTGTTTTTTGTTGGGTGAAACTTTGGAAGGCCATAACTTTGTGTAGAGTATTCCGTTTTGGATGAACTTTTTTTTGATTTCGTATAACTTTTCGAGATCTACGCAACCATACCTCATAGTAGATCATGGCATTAACAGGAAAGATGGACGATGTTCCCGTAGTCCTGGCCATAAGATTGTGTTTTTTGTGGGGTGAAACTTTGGAAGGCCATAACTTTGTGTAGAGTAGTCCGTTTCTGATGAACTTTTTTTGATTTCGTATAACTTTTCGAGATCTACGCAACCACACCTCATAGTAGATCATGACATTAACAGGGAAGATGGACGACGTCCCCGAAGCCCTGGCCATAAGATTGTGTTTTTTGTGGGGTGAAACTTTGGAAGGCCATAACTTTGTGTAGAGTAGTCCGTTTTGGATGAACTTTTTTTTGATTTCGTATAACTTTTCGAGATCTACGCAACCATACCTCATAGTAGATCATGACATTAACAGGGAAGATGAACGACGTCCCCGAAGCCCTGGCCATAAGATTGTGTTTTTTGTGGGGTGAAACTTTGGAAGGCCATAACTTTGTGTAGAGTAGTCCGTTTTGGATGAACCTTTTTTTGATTTCGTATAACTTTTCGAGATCTACGCAACCAAACCTCATAGTAGATCATGGCATTAACAGCGAAGATGGACGACGTCCCCGAAGCCCTGGCCATAAGATTGTGTTTTTTGTGGGGTGAAACTTTGGAAGGCCATAACTTTGTGTAGAGTAGTCCGTTCTGGATGAACTTTTTTTTGATTTCGTATAACTTTTCGAGATCTACGCAACTACACCTCATAGTAGATCATGGCATTATTAGGGAAGATGGACGACGTCCCTGAAGCCCTGGCCATAAGATTGTGTTTTTTGTGGGGTGAAACTTTGGAAGGCCATAACTTTGTGTAGAGTAGTCCGTTTTGGATGAACTTTTTTTTGATTTCGTATAACTTTTCAAGATCTACGCAACCATACCTCATAGTAGATCATGGCATTAACAGGAAAGATGGACGATGTTCCCGTAGTCCGGGCCATAAGTTTGTGTTTTTTGTGGGGTGAAACTTTGGAAGGCCATAACTTTGTGTAGAGTAGTCCGTTTCTGATGAACTTTTTTTTGATTTCGTATAACTTTTCGAGATCTACGCAACCACACCTCATAGTAGATCATGGCATTAACAGGGAAGATGGACGACGTCCCCGAAGCCCTGGCCATAAGATTGTGTTTTTTGTGGGGTGAAACTTTGGAAGGCCATAACTTTGTGTAGAGTAGTCCGTTTTGGATGAACTTTTTTTTGATTTCGTATAACTTTTCGAGATCTACGCAACCACACCTCATAGTAGATCATGGAATTAACAGCGAAGATGGACGACGTCCCCGAAGCCCTGGCCATAAGATTGTGTTTTTTGTGGGGTGAAACTTTGGAAGGCCATAACTTTGTGTAGAGTATTCCGTTTTGGATGAACTTTTTTTTGATTTCGTATAACTTTTCGAGATCTACGCAACCATACCTCATAGTAGATCATGGCATTAACAGGAAAGATGGACGATGTTCCCGTAGTCCTGGCCATAAGATTGTGTTTTTTGTGGGGTGAAACTTTGGAAGGCCATAACTTTGTGTAGAGTAGTCCGTTTCTGATGAACTTTTTTTGATTTCGTATAACTTTTCGAGATCTACGCAACCACACCTCATAGTAGATCATGACATTAACAGGGAAGATGGACGACGTCCCCGAAGCCCTGGCCATAAGATTGTGTTTTTTGTGGGGTGAAACTTTGGAAGGCCATAACTTTGTGTAGAGTAGTCCGTTTTGGATGAACTTTTTTTTGATTTCGTATAACTTTTCGAGATCTACGCAACCATACCTCATAGTAGATCATGACATTAACAGGGAAGATGAACGACGTCCCCGAAGCCCTGGCCATAAGATTGTGTTTTTTGTGGGGTGAAACTTTGGAAGGCCATAACTTTGTGTAGAGTAGTCCGTTTTGGATGAACCTTTTTTTGATTTCGTATAACTTTTCGAGATCTACGCAACCAAACCTCATAGTAGATCATGGCATTAACAGCGAAGATGGACGACGTCCCCGAAGCCCTGGCCATAAGATTGTGTTTTTTGTGGGGTGAAACTTTGGAAGGCCATAACTTTGTGTAGAGTAGTCCGTTCTGGATGAACTTTTTTTTGATTTCGTATAACTTTTCGAGATCTACGCAACTACACCTCATAGTAGATCATGGCATTATTAGGGAAGATGGACGACGTCCCTGAAGCCCTGGCCATAAGATTGTGTTTTTTGTGGGGTGAAACTTTGGAAGGCCATAACTTTGTGTAGAGTAGTCCGTTTTGGATGAACTTTTTTTTGATTTCGTATAACTTTTCGAGATCTACGCAACCATACCTCATAGTAGATCATGACATTAACAGGGAAGATGAACGACGTCCCCGAAGCCCTGGCCATAAGATTGTGTTTTTTGTGGGGTGAAACTTTGGAAGGCCATAACTTTGTGTAGAGTAGTCCGTTTTGGATGAACCTTTTTTTGATTTCGTATAACTTTTCGAGATCTACGCAACCAAACCTCATAGTAGATCATGGCATTAACAGCGAAGATGGACGACGTCCCCGAAGCCCTGGCCATAAGATTGTGTTTTTTGTGGGGTGAAACTTTGGAAGGCCATAACTTTGTGTAGAGTAGTCCGTTCTGGATGAACTTTTTTTTGATTTCGTATAACTTTTCGAGATCTACGCAACTACACCTCATAGTAGATCATGGCATTATTAGGGAAGATGGACGACGTCCCTGAAGCCCTGGCCATAAGATTGTGTTTTTTGTGGGGTGAAACTTTGGAAGGCCATAACTTTGTGTAGAGTAGTCCGTTTTGGATGAACTTTTTTTTGATTTCGTATAACTTTTCAAGATCTACGCAACCATACCTCATAGTAGATCATGGCATTAACAGGAAAGATGGACGATGTTCCCGTAGTCCGGGCCATAAGTTTGTGTTTTTTGTGGGGTGAAACTTTGGAAGGCCATAACTTTGTGTAGAGTAGTCCGTTTCTGATGAACTTTTTTTTGATTTCGTATAACTTTTCGAGATCTACGCAACCACACCTCATAGTAGATCATGGCATTAACAGGGAAGATGGACGACGTCCCCGAAGCCCTGGCCATAAGATTGTGTTTTTTGTGGGGTGAAACTTTGGAAGGCCATAACTTTGTGTAGAGTAGTCCGTTTTGGATGAACTTTTTTTTGATTTCGTATAACTTTTCGAGATCTACGCAACCACACCTCATAGTAGATCATGGAATTAACAGCGAAGATGGACGACGTCCCCGAAGCCCTGGCCATAAGATTGTGTTTTTTGTGGGGTGAAACTTTGGAAGGCCATAACTTTGTGTAGAGTATTCCGTTTTGGATGAACTTTTTTTTGATTTCGTATAACTTTTCGAGATCTACGCAACCATACCTCATAGTAGATCATGGCATTAACAGGAAAGATGGACGATGTTCCCGTAGTCCTGGCCATAAGATTGTGTTTTTTGTGGGGTGAAACTTTGGAAGGCCATAACTTTGTGTAGAGTAGTCCGTTTCTGATGAACTTTTTTTGATTTCGTATAACTTTTCGAGATCTACGCAACCACACCTCATAGTAGATCATGACATTAACAGGGAAGATGGACGACGTCCCCGAAGCCCTGGCCATAAGATTGTGTTTTTTGTGGGGTGAAACTTTGGAAGGCCATAACTTTGTGTAGAGTAGTCCGTTTTGGATGAACTTTTTTTTGATTTCGTATAACTTTTCGAGATCTACGCAACCATACCTCATAGTAGATCATGACATTAACAGGGAAGATGAACGACGTCCCCGAAGCCCTGGCCATAAGATTGTGTTTTTTGTGGGGTGAAACTTTGGAAGGCCATAACTTTGTGTAGAGTAGTCCGTTTTGGATGAACCTTTTTTTGATTTCGTATAACTTTTCGAGATCTACGCAACCAAACCTCATAGTAGATCATGGCATTAACAGCGAAGATGGACGACGTCCCCGAAGCCCTGGCCATAAGATTGTGTTTTTTGTGGGGTGAAACTTTGGAAGGCCATAACTTTGTGTAGAGTAGTCCGTTCTGGATGAACTTTTTTTTGATTTCGTATAACTTTTCGAGATCTACGCAACTACACCTCATAGTAGATCATGGCATTATTAGGGAAGATGGACGACGTCCCTGAAGCCCTGGCCATAAGATTGTGTTTTTTGTGGGGTGAAACTTTGGAAGGCCATAACTTTGTGTAGAGTAGTCCGTTTTGGATGAACTTTTTTTTGATTTCGTATAACTTTTCAAGATCTACGCAACCATACCTCATAGTAGATCATGGCATTAACAGGAAAGATGGACGATGTTCCCGTAGTCCGGGCCATAAGTTTGTGTTTTTTGTGGGGTGAAACTTTGGAAGGCCATAACTTTGTGTAGAGTAGTCCGTTTCTGATGAACTTTTTTTTGATTTCGTATAACTTTTCGAGATCTACGCAACCACACCTCATAGTAGATCATGGCATTAACAGGGAAGATGGACGACGTCCCCGAAGCCCTGGCCATAAGATTGTGTTTTTTGTGGGGTGAAACTTTGGAAGGCCATAACTTTGTGTAGAGTAGTCCGTTTTGGATGAACTTTTTTTTGATTTCGTATAACTTTTCGAGATCTACGCAACCACACCTCATAGTAGATCATGGCATTAACAGCGAAGATGGACGACGTCCCCGAAGCCCTGGCCATAAGATTGTGTTTTTTGTGGGGTGAAACTTTGGAAGGCCATAACTTTGTGTAGAGTAGTCCGTTCTGGATGAACTTTTTTTTGATTTCGTATAACTTTTCGAGATCTACGCAACCACACCTCATAGTAGATCATGACATTAACAGGGAAGATGGACGACGTCCCCGAAGCCCTGGCCATAAGATTGTGTTTTTTGTGGGGTGAAACTTTGGAAGGCCATAACTTTGTGTAGAGTATTCCGTTTTGGATGAACTTTTTTTTGATTTCGTATAACTTTTCGAGATCTACGCAACCATACCTCATAGTAGATCAAGGCATTAACAGGGAAGATGGACGATGTTCCCGTAGTCCTGGCCATAAGATTGTGTTTTTTGTGGGGTGAAACTTTGGAAGGCCATAACTTTGTGTAGAGTAGTCCGTTTCTGATGAACTTTTTTTGATTTCGTATAACTTTTCGAGATCTACGCAACCACACCTCATAGTAGATCATGACATTAACAGGAAAGATGGACGACGTCCCCGAAGCCCTGGCCATAAGATTGTGTTTTTTGTGGGGTGAAACTTTGGAAGGCCATAACTTTGTGTAGAGTAGTCCGTTTTGGATGAACTTTTTTTTGATTTCGTATAACTTTTCGAGATCTACGCAACCACACCTCATAGTAGATCATGGCATTAACAGCGAAGATGGACGACGTCCCCGAAGCCCTGGCCATAAGATTGTGTTTTTTGTGGGGTGAAACTTTGGAAGGCCATAACTTTGTGTAGAGTAGTCCGTTCTGGATGAACTTTTTTTTGATTTCGTATAACTTTTCGAGATCTACGCAACTACACCTCATAGTAGATCATGGCATTATTAGGGAAGATGGACGACGTCCCTGAAGCCCTGGCCATAAGATTGTGTTTTTTGTGGGGTGAAACTTTGGAAGGCCATAACTTTGTGTAGAGTAGTCCGTTTTGGATGAACTTTTTTTTGATTTCGTATAACTTTTCAAGATCTACGCAACCATACCTCATAGTAGATCATGGCATTAACAGGAAAGATGGACGATGTTCCCGTAGTCCGGGCCATAAGTTTGTGTTTTTTGTGGGGTGAAACTTTGGAAGGCCATAACTTTGTGTAGAGTAGTCCGTTTCTGATGAACTTTTTTTTGATTTCGTATAACTTTTCGAGATCTACGCAACCACACCTCATAGTAGATCATGGCATTAACAGGGAAGATGGACGACGTCCCCGAAGCCCTGGCCATAAGATTGTGTTTTTTGTGGGGTGAAACTTTGGAAGGCCATAACTTTGTGTAGAGTAGTCCGTTTTGGATGAACTTTTTTTTGATTTCGTATAACTTTTCGAGATCTACGCAACCACACCTCATAGTAGATCATGGCATTAACAGCGAAGATGGACGACGTCCCCGAAGCCCTGGCCATAAGATTGTGTTTTTTGTGGGGTGAAACTTTGGAAGGCCATAACTTTGTGTAGAGTAGTCCGTTCTGGATGAACTTTTTTTTGATTTCGTATAACTTTTCGAGATCTACGCAACCACACCTCATAGTAGATCATGACATTAACAGGGAAGATGGACGACGTCCCCGAAGCCCTGGCCATAAGATTGTGTTTTTTGTGGGGTGAAACTTTGGAAGGCCATAACTTTGTGTAGAGTATTCCGTTTTGGATGAACTTTTTTTTGATTTCGTATAACTTTTCGAGATCTACGCAACCATACCTCATAGTAGATCAAGGCATTAACAGGGAAGATGGACGATGTTCCCGTAGTCCTGGCCATAAGATTGTGTTTTTTGTGGGGTGAAACTTTGGAAGGCCATAACTTTGTGTAGAGTAGTCCGTTTCTGATGAACTTTTTTTGATTTCGTATAACTTTTCGAGATCTACGCAACCACACCTCATAGTAGATCATGACATTAACAGGAAAGATGGACGACGTCCCCGAAGCCCTGGCCATAAGATTGTGTTTTTTGTGGGGTGAAACTTTGGAAGGCCATAACTTTGTGTAGAGTAGTCCGTTTTGGATGAACTTTTTTTTGATTTCGTATAACTTTTCGAGATCTACGCAACCACACCTCATAGTAGATCATGGCATTAACAGGGAAGATGGACGACGTCCCCGAAGCCCTGGCCATAAGATTGTGTTTTTGTGGAGTGAAACTTTGGAAGGCCATAACTTTGTGTAGAGTAGTCCGTTTTGGATGAACTTTTTTTTAATTTTGTATAACTTTACGAGATCTACGCAACCATATCTCATAGTAGATCATGGCATTAACAGGGAAGATGAACGACGTCCCTGAAGCCCTGGCCATAAGATTGTATTTTTTGTTGGGTGAAACTTTGGAAGGCTATAACTTTGTGTAGAGTAGTCCGTTTTGGATGAACTTTTTTCTGATTTCGTATAACATTTCGAGATCTACGCAACCACACCTCATAGTAGATCATGGCATTAACAGAGAAGATGGACGATGTCCCCGAAGCCCTGGCCATAAGATTGTGTTTTTTGTGGGGTGAAACTTTGGAAGGCCATAACTTTGTGTAGAGTAGTCCGTTTTGGATGAACTTTTTTTTGATTTCGTATAACTTTTCGAGATCTACGCAACCACATCTCATAGTAGATCATGGCATTAACAAGGAAGATTGACGACGTCCCCGAAGCCCTGGCCATAAGATTGTGTTTTTTGTGGGGTGAAACTTTGGAAGGCCATAACTTTGTGTAGAGTAGTCCGTTTTGGATGAACTTTTTTTTGATTTCGTATAACTTTTCGAGATCTACGCAACCATACCTCATAGTAGATCATGACATTAACAGGGAAGATGGACGACGTCCCCGAAGCCCTGGCCATAAGATTGTGTTTTTTGTGGGGTGAAACTTTAGAAGGTCATAACTTTGTGTAGAGTATTCCGTTTTGAATGAACTTTTTTTTGATTTCGTATAACTTTTCAAGATCTACGCAACCATACCTCATAGTAGATCATGGCATTAACAGGGAAGATGGACGATGTTCCCGTAGTCCGGGCCATAAGATTGTGTTTTTTGTGGGGTGAAACTTTGGAAGGCCATAACTTTGTGTAGAGTAGTCCGTTTCTGATGAACTTTTTTTTGATTTCGTATAACTTTTTGAGATCTACGCAACCACACCTCATAGTAGATCATGGCATTAACAGGGAAGATGGACAACGTCCCCGAAGCCCTGGCCATAAGATTGTGTTTTTTGTGGGGTGAAACTTTGGAAGGCCATAACTTTGTGTAGAGTATTCCGTTTTGAATGAACTTTTTTTTGATTTCGTATAACTTTTCAAGATCTACGCAACCATACCTCATAGTAGATCATGGCATTAACAGGGAAGATGGACGATGTTCCCGTAGTCCGGGCCATAAGATTGTGTTTTTTGTGGGGTGAAACTTTGGAAGGCCATAACTTTGTGTAGAGTAGTCCGTTTCTGATGAACTTTTTTTTGATTTCGTATAACTTTTTGAGATCTACGCAACCACACCTCATAGTAGATCATGGCATTAACAGGGAAGATGAACAACGTCCCCGAAGCCCTGGCCATAAGATTGTGTTTTTTGTGGGGTGAAACTTTGGAAGGCCATAACTTTGTGTAGAGTAGTCCGTTTTGGATGAACTTTTTTTTGATTTCGTATAACTTTTCGAGATCTACGCAACCACACCTCATAGTAGATAATGGCATTAACAGCGAAGATGGACGACGTCCCCGAAGCCCTGGCCATAAGATTGTATTTTTTGTGGGGTGAAACTTTGGAAGGCCATAACTTTGTGTAGAGTAGTCCGTTCTGGATGAACTTTTTTTTGATTTCGTATAACTTTTCGAGATCTACGCAACCACACATCATAGTAGATCATGGCATTAACAGGGAAGATGGACGACGTCCCCGAAGCTCTGGCCATAAGATTGTGTTTTTTGTGGAGTGAAACTTTGGAAGGCCATAACTTTGTGTAGAGTAGTCCGTTTTGGATGAACTTTTTTTTAATTTCGTATAACTTTTCGAGATCTACGCAACCATATCTCATAGTAGATCATGGCATTAACAGGGAAGATGAACGACGTCCCTGAAGCCCTGGCCATAAGATTGTGTTTTTTGTGGGGTGAAACTTTGGAAGGCCATAACTTTGTGTAGAGTAGTCCGTTTTGGATGAACTTTTTTTTGATTTCGTATAACTTTTCGAGATCTACGCAACCACACCTCATAGTAGATCATGGCATTAACAGCGAAGATGGACGACGTCCCCGAAGCCCTGGCCATAAGATTGTGTTTTTTGTGGGGTGAAACTTTGGAAGGCCATAACTTTGTGTAGAGTAGTCCGTTCTGGATGAACTTTTTTTTGATTTCTTATAACTTTTCGAGATCTACGCAACCACACCTCATAGTAGATCATGGCATTAACAGGGAAGATGGACGACGTCCCCGAAGCCCTGGCCATAAGATTGTGTTTTTTGTGGGGTGAAACTTTGGAAGGCCATAACTTTTTGTAGAGTAGTCCGTTTTGGATGAACTTTTTTTTGATTTCGTATAACTTTTCGAGATCTACGCAACCACACCTCATAGTAGATCATGGCATTAACAGGGAAGATGGACGACGTCCCCGAAGCCCTGGCCATAAGATTGTGTTTTTTGTGGAGTGAAACTTTGGAAGGCCATAACTTTGTGTAGAGTAGTCCGTTTTGGATGAACTTTTTTTTAATTTTGTATAACTTTACGAGATCTACGCAACCATATCTCATAGTAGATCATGGCATTAACAGGGAAGATGAACGACGTCCCTGAAGCCCTGGCCATAAGATTGTATTTTTTGTTGGGTGAAACTTTGGAAGGCTATAACTTTGTGTAGAGTAGTCCGTTTTGGATGAACTTTTTTCTGATTTCGTATAACATTTCGAGATCTACGCAACCACACCTCATAGTAGATCATGGCATTAACAGAGAAGATGGACGATGTCCCCGAAGCCCTGGCCATAAGATTGTGTTTTTTGTGGGGTGAAACTTTGGAAGGCCATAACTTTGTGTAGAGTAGTCCGTTTTGGATGAACTTTTTTTTGATTTCGTATAACTTTTCGAGATCTACGCAACCACATTTCATAGTAGATCATGGCATTAACAGGGAAGATTGACGACGTCCCCGAAGCCCTGGCCATAAGATTGTGTTTTTTGTGGGGTGAAACTTTGGAAGGCCATAACTTTGTGTAGAGTAGTCCGTTTTGGATGAACTTTTTTTTGATTTCGTATAACTTTTCGAGATCTACGCAACCATACCTCATAGTAGATCATGACATTAACAGGGAAGATGGACGACGTCCCCGAAGCCCTGGCCATAAGATTGTGTTTTTTGTGGGGTGAAACTTTAGAAGGTCATAACTTTGTGTAGAGTATTCCGTTTTGAATGAACTTTTTTTTGATTTCGTATAACTTTTCAAGATCTACGCAACCATACCTCATAGTAGATCATGGCATTAACAGGGAAGATGGACGATGTTCCCGTAGTCCGGGCCATAAGATTGTGTTTTTTGTGGGGTGAAACTTTGGAAGGCCATAACTTTGTGTAGAGTAGTCCGTTTCTGATGAACTTTTTTTTGATTTCGTATAACTTTTTGAGATCTACGCAACCACACCTCATAGTAGATCATGGCATTAACAGAGAAGATGGACAACGTCCCCGAAGCCCTGGCCATAAGATTGTGTTTTTTGTGGGGTGAAACTTTGGAAGGCCATAACTTTGTGTAGAGTATTCCGTTTTGAATGAACTTTTTTTTGATTTCGTATAACTTTTCAAGATCTACGCAACCATACCTCATAGTAGATCATGGCATTAACAGGGAAGATGGACGATGTTCCCGTAGTCCGGGCCATAAGATTGTGTTTTTTGGGGGTGAAACTTTGGAAGGCCATAACTTTGTGTAGAGTAGTCCGTTTCTGATGAACTTTTTTTTGATTTCGTATAACTTTTTGAGATCTACGCAACCACACCTCATAGTAGATCATGGCATTAACAGGGAAGATGGACAACGTCCCCGAAGCCCTGGCCATAAGATTGTGTTTTTTGTGGGGTGAAACTTTGGAAGGCCATAACTTTGTGTAGAGTAGTCCGTTTTGGATGAACTTTTTTTTGATTTCGTATAACTTTTCGAGATCTACGCAACCACACCTCATAGTAGATCATGGCATTAACAGCGAAGATGGACGACGTCCCCGAAACCCTGGCCATAAGATTGTATTTTTTGTGGGGTGAAACTTTGGAAGGCCATAACTTTGTGTAGAGTAGTCCGTTCTGGATGAACTTTTTTTTGATTTCGTATAACTTTTCGAGATCTACGCAACCACACATCATAGTAGATCATGGCATTAACAGGGAAGATGGACGACGTCCCCGAAGCCCTGGCCATAAGATTGTGTTTTTTGTGGAGTGAAACTTTGGAAGGCCATAACTTTGTGTAGAGTAGTCCGTTTTGGATGAACTTTTTTTTAATTTCGTATAACTTTTCGAGATCTACGCAACCATATCTCATAGTAGATCATGGCATTAACAGGGAAGATGAACGACGTCCCTGAAGCCCTGGCCATAAGATTGTGTTTTTTGTGGGGTGAAACTTTGGAAGGCCATAACTTTGTGTAGAGTAGTCCGTTTTGGATGAACTTTTTTTTGATTTCGTATAACTTTTCGAGATCTACGCAACCACACCTCATAGTAGATCATGGCATTAACAGCGAAGATGGACGACGTCCCCGAAGCCCTGGCCATAAGATTGTGTTTTTTGTGGGGTGAAACTTTGGAAGGCCATAACTTTGTGTAGAGTAGTCCGTTCTGGATGAACTTTTTTTTGATTTCTTATAACTTTTCGAGATCTACGCAACTACACCTCATAGTAGATCATGGCATTAACAGGGAAGATGGACGACGTCCCCGAAGCCCTGGCCATAAGATTGTGTTTTTTGTGGGGTGAAACTTTGGAAGGCCATAACTTTGTGTAGAGTAGTCCGTTTTGGATGAACTTTTTTTTGATTTCGTATAACTTTTCGAGATCTACGCAACCACACCTCATAGTAGATCATGGCATTAACAGCGAAGATGGACGACATCCCCGAAGCCCTGGCCATAAGATTGTGTTTTTTGTGGGGTGAAACTTTGGAAGGCCATAACTTTGTGTAGAGTAGTCCGTTTTGGATGAACTTTTTTTTGATTTCGTATAACTTTTCGAGATCTACGCAACCACATCTCATAGTAGATCATGGCATTAACAGGAAAGATTGACGACGTCCCCGAAGCCCTGGCCATAAGATTGTGTTTTTTGTGGGGTGAAACTTTGGAAGGCCATAACTTTGTGTAGAGTAGTCCGTTTTGGATGAACTTTTTTTTGATTTCGTATAACTTTTCGAGATCTACGCAACCACACCTCATAGTAGATCATGACATTAACAGGGAAGATGGACGACGTCCCCGAAGCCCTGGCCATAAGATTGTGTTTTTTGTGGGGTGAAACTTTGGAAGGCCATAACTTTGTGTAGAGTAGTCCGTTTCTGATGAACTTTTTTTTGATTTCGTATAACTTTTCGAGATCTACGCAACCAAACCTCATAGTAGATCATGGCATTAACAGCGAAGATGGACGACGTCCCCGAAGCCCTGGCCATAAGATTGTGTTTTTTGTGGGGTGAAACTTTGGAAGGCCATAACTTTGTGTAGAGTAGTCCGTTCTGGATGAACTTTTTTTTGATTTCTTATAACTTTTCGAGATCTACGCAACTACACCTCATAGTAGATCATGGCATTAACAGGGAAGATGGACGACGTCCCCGAAGCCCTGGCCATAAGATTGTGTTTTTTGTGGGGTGAAACTTTGGAAGGCCATAACTTTGTGTAGAGTAGTCCGTTTCTGATGAACTTTTTTTTGATTTCGTATAACTTTTTGAGATCTACGCAACCACACCTCATAGTAGATCATGGCATTAACAGGGAAGATGGACAACGTCCCCGAAGCCCTGGCCATAAGATTGTGTTTTTTGTGGGGTGAAACTTTGGAAGGCCATAACTTTGTGTAGAGTATTCCGTTTTGAATGAACTTTTTTTTGATTTCGTATAACTTTTCAAGATCTACGCAACCATACCTCATAGTAGATCATGGCATTAACAGGGAAGATGGACGATGTTCCCGTAGTCCGGGCCATAAGATTGTGTTTTTTGGGGGTGAAACTTTGGAAGGCCATAACTTTGTGTAGAGTAGTCCGTTTCTGATGAACTTTTTTTTGATTTCGTATAACTTTTTGAGATCTACGCAACCACACCTCATAGTAGATCATGGCATTAACAGGGAAGATGGACAACGTCCCCGAAGCCCTGGCCATAAGATTGTGTTTTTTGTGGGGTGAAACTTTGGAAGGCCATAACTTTGTGTAGAGTAGTCCGTTTTGGATGAACTTTTTTTTGATTTCGTATAACTTTTCGAGATCTACGCAACCACATCTCATAGTAGATCATGGCATTAACAGGAAAGATTGACGACGTCCCCGAAGCCCTGGCCATAAGATTGTGTTTTTTGTGGGGTGAAACTTTGGAAGGCCATAACTTTGTGTAGAGTAGTCCGTTTTGGATGAACTTTTTTTTGATTTCGTATAACTTTTCGAGATCTACGCAACCACACCTCATAGTAGATCATGACATTAACAGGGAAGATGGACGACGTCCCCGAAGCCCTGGCCATAAGATTGTGTTTTTTGTGGGGTGAAACTTTGGAAGGCCATAACTTTGTGTAGAGTAGTCCGTTTCTGATGAACTTTTTTTTGATTTCGTATAACTTTTCGAGATCTACGCAACCAAACCTCATAGTAGATCATGGCATTAACAGCGAAGATGGACGACGTCCCCGAAGCCCTGGCCATAAGATTGTGTTTTTTGTGGGGTGAAACTTTGGAAGGCCATAACTTTGTGTAGAGTAGTCCGTTCTGGATGAACTTTTTTTTGATTTCTTATAACTTTTCGAGATCTACGCAACTACACCTCATAGTAGATCATGGCATTAACAGGGAAGATGGACGACGTCCCCGAAGCCCTGGCCATAAGATTGTGTTTTTTGTGGGGTGAAACTTTGGAAGGCCATAACTTTGTGTAGAGTAGTCCGTTTCTGATGAACTTTTTTTTGATTTCGTATAACTTTTTGAGATCTACGCAACCACACCTCATAGTAGATCATGGCTTTAACAGGGAAGATGGACAACGTCCCCGAAGCCCTGGCCATAAGATTGTGTTTTTTGTGGGGTGAAACTTTGGAAGGCCATAACTTTGTGTAGAGTATTCCGTTTTGAATGAACTTTTTTTTGATTTCGTATAACTTTTCAAGATCTACGCAACCATACCTCATAGTAGATCATGGCATTAACAGGGAAGATGGACGATGTTCCCGTAGTTCGGGCCATAAGATTGTGTTTTTTGGGGGTGAAACTTTGGAAGGCCATAACTTTGTGTAGAGTAGTCCGTTTCTGATGAACTTTTTTTTGATTTCGTATAACTTTTTGAGATCTACGCAACCACACCTCATAGTAGATCATGGCATTAACAGGGAAGATGGACAACGTCCCCGAAGCCCTGGCCATAAGATTGTGTTTTTTGTGGGGTGAAACTTTGGAAGGCCATAACTTTGTGTAGAGTAGTCCGTTTTGGATGAACTTTTTTTTGATTTCGTATAACTTTTCGAGATCTACGCAACCACACCTCATAGTAGATCATGACATTAACAGGGAAGATGGACGACGTCCCCGAAGCCCTGGCCATAAGATTGTGTTTTTTGTGGGGTGAAACTTTGGAAGGCCATAACTTTGTGTAGAGTAGTCCGTTTCTGATGAACTTTTTTTTGATTTCGTATAACTTTTCGAGATCTACGCAACCAAACCTCATAGTAGATCATGGCATTAACAGCGAAGATGGACGACGTCCCCGAAGCCCTGGCCATAAGATTGTGTTTTTTGTGGGGTGAAACTTTGGAAGGCCATAACTTTGTGTAGAGTAGTCCGTTCTGGATGAACTTTTTTTTGATTTCTTATAACTTTTCGAGATCTACGCAACTACACCTCATAGTAGATCATGGCATTAACAGGGAAGATGGACGACGTCCCCGAAGCCCTGGCCATAAGATTGTGTTTTTTGTGGGGTGAAACTTTGGAAGGCCATAACTTTGTGTAGAGTAGTCCGTTTCTGATGAACTTTTTTTTGATTTCGTATAACTTTTTGAGATCTACGCAACCACACCTCATAGTAGATCATGGCATTAACAGGGAAGATGGACAACGTCCCCGAAGCCCTGGCCATAAGATTGTGTTTTTTGTGGGGTGAAACTTTGGAAGGCCATAACTTTGTGTAGAGTATTCCGTTTTGAATGAACTTTTTTTTGATTTCGTATAACTTTTCAAGATCTACGCAACCATACCTCATAGTAGATCATGGCATTAACAGGGAAGATGGACGATGTTCCCGTAGTCCGGGCCATAAGATTGTGTTTTTTGGGGGTGAAACTTTGGAAGGCCATAACTTTGTGTAGAGTAGTCCGTTTCTGATGAACTTTTTTTTGATTTCGTATAACTTTTTGAGATCTACGCAACCACACCTCATAGTAGATCATGGCATTAACAGGGAAGATGGACAACGTCCCCGAAGCCCTGGCCATAAGATTGTGTTTTTTGTGGGGTGAAACTTTGGAAGGCCATAACTTTGTGTAGAGTAGTCCGTTTTGGATGAACTTTTTTTTGATTTCGTATAACTTTTCGAGATCTACGCAACCACATCTCATAGTAGATCATGGCATTAACAGGAAAGATTGACGACGTCCCCGAAGCCCTGGCCATAAGATTGTGTTTTTTGTGGGGTGAAACTTTGGAAGGCCATAACTTTGTGTAGAGTAGTCCGTTTTGGATGAACTTTTTTTTGATTTCGTATAACTTTTCGAGATCTACGCAACCACACCTCATAGTAGATCATGACATTAACAGGGAAGATGGACGACGTCCCCGAAGCCCTGGCCATAAGATTGTGTTTTTTGTGGGGTGAAACTTTGGAAGGCCATAACTTTGTGTAGAGTAGTCCGTTTCTGATGAACTTTTTTTTGATTTCGTATAACTTTTCGAGATCTACGCAACCAAACCTCATAGTAGATCATGGCATTAACAGCGAAGATGGACGACGTCCCCGAAGCCCTGGCCATAAGATTGTGTTTTTTGTGGGGTGAAACTTTGGAAGGCCATAACTTTGTGTAGAGTAGTCCGTTCTGGATGAACTTTTTTTTGATTTCTTATAACTTTTCGAGATCTACGCAACTACACCTCATAGTAGATCATGGCATTAACAGGGAAGATGGACGACGTCCCCGAAGCCCTGGCCATAAGATTGTGTTTTTTGTGGGGTGAAACTTTGGAAGGCCATAACTTTGTGTAGAGTAGTCCGTTTCTGATGAACTTTTTTTTGATTTCGTATAACTTTTTGAGATCTACGCAACCACACCTCATAGTAGATCATGGCTTTAACAGGGAAGATGGACAACGTCCCCGAAGCCCTGGCCATAAGATTGTGTTTTTTGTGGGGTGAAACTTTGGAAGGCCATAACTTTGTGTAGAGTATTCCGTTTTGAATGAACTTTTTTTTGATTTCGTATAACTTTTCAAGATCTACGCAACCATACCTCATAGTAGATCATGGCATTAACAGGGAAGATGGACGATGTTCCCGTAGTTCGGGCCATAAGATTGTGTTTTTTGGGGGTGAAACTTTGGAAGGCCATAACTTTGTGTAGAGTAGTCCGTTTCTGATGAACTTTTTTTTGATTTCGTATAACTTTTTGAGATCTACGCAACCACACCTCATAGTAGATCATGGCATTAACAGGGAAGATGGACAACGTCCCCGAAGCCCTGGCCATAAGATTGTGTTTTTTGTGGGGTGAAACTTTGGAAGGCCATAACTTTGTGTAGAGTAGTCCGTTTTGGATGAACTTTTTTTTGATTTCGTATAACTTTTCGAGATCTACGCAACCACACCTCATAGTAGATCATGGCATTAACAGCGAAGATGGACGACGTCCCCGAAGCCCTGGCCATAAGATTGTATTTTTTGTGGGGTGAAACTTTGGAAGGCCATAACTTTGTGTAGAGTAGTCCGTTCTGGATGAACTTTTTTTTGATTTCGTATAACTTTTCGAGATCTACGCAACCACACATCATAGTAGATCATGGCATTAACAGGGAAGATGGACGACGTCCCCGAAGCCCTGGCCATAAGATTGTGTTTTTTGTGGAGTGAAACTTTGGAAGGCCATAACTTTGTGTAGAGTAGTCCGTTTTGGATGAACTTTTTTTTAATTTCGTATAACTTTTCGAGATCTACGCAACCATATCTCATAGTAGATCATGGCATTAACAGGGAAGATGAACGACGTCCCTGAAGCCCTGGCCATAAGATTGTGTTTTTTGTGGGGTGAAACTTTGGAAGGCCATAACTTTGTGTAGAGTAGTCCGTTTTGGATGAACTTTTTTTTGATTTCGTATAACTTTTCGAGATCTACGCAACCACACCTCATAGTAGATCATGGCATTAACAGCGAAGATGGACGACGTCCCCGAAGCCCTGGCCATAAGATTGTGTTTTTTGTGGGGTGAAACTTTGGAAGGCCATAACTTTGTGTAGAGTAGTCCGTTCTGGATGAACTTTTTTTTTATTTCTTATAACTTTTCGAGATCTACGCAACTACACCTCATAGTAGATCATGGCATTAACAGGGAAGATGGACGACGTCCCCGAAGCCCTGGCCATAAGATTGTGTTTTTTGTGGGGTGAAACTTTGGAAGGCCATAACTTTGTGTAGAGTAGTCCGTTTTGGATGAACTTTTTTTTGATTTCGTATAACTTTTCGAGATCTACGCAACCACACCTCATAGTAGATCATGGCATTAACAGCGAAGATGGACGACATCCCCGAAGCCCTGGCCATAAGATTGTGTTTTTTGTGGGGTGAAACTTTGGAAGGCCATAACTTTGTGTAGAGTAGTCCGTTTTGGATGAACTTTTTTTTGATTTCGTATAACTTTTCGAGATCTACGCAACCACATCTCATAGTAGATCATGGCATTAACAGGAAAGATTGACGACGTCCCCGAAGCCCTGGCCATAAGATTGTGTTTTTTGTGGGGTGAAACTTTGGAAGGCCATAACTTTGTGTAGAGTAGTCCGTTTTGGATGAACTTTTTTTTGATTTCGTATAACTTTTCGAGATCTACGCAACCACACCTCATAGTAGATCATGACATTAACAGGGAAGATGGACGACGTCCCCGAAGCCCTGGCCATAAGATTGTGTTTTTTGTGGGGTGAAACTTTGGAAGGCCATAACTTTGTGTAGAGTAGTCCGTTTCTGATGAACTTTTTTTTGATTTCGTATAACTTTTCGAGATCTACGCAACCAAACCTCATAGTAGATCATGGCATTAACAGCGAAGATGGACGACGTCCCCGAAGCCCTGGCCATAAGATTGTGTTTTTTGTGGGGTGAAACTTTGGAAGGCCATAACTTTGTGTAGAGTAGTCCGTTCTGGATGAACTTTTTTTTGATTTCTTATAACTTTTCGAGATCTACGCAACTACACCTCATAGTAGATCATGGCATTAACAGGGAAGATGGACGACGTCCCCGAAGCCCTGGCCATAAGATTGTGTTTTTTGTGGGGTGAAACTTTGGAAGGCCATAACTTTGTGTAGAGTAGTCCGTTTTGGATGAACTTTTTTTTGATTTCGTATAACTTTTCGAGATCTACGCAACCATACCTCATAGTAGATCATGGCATTAACAGGGAAGATGGACGATGTTCCCGTAGTCCGGGCCATAAGATTGTGTTTTTTGTGGGGTGAAACTTTGGAAGGCCATAACTTTGTGTAGAATAGTCCGTTTCTGATGAACTTTTTTTTGATTTCGTATAACTTTTCAAGATCTACGCAACCACACCTCATAGTAGATCATGGCATTAACATGGAAAAAGGACGACGTCCCCGAAGCCCTGGCCATAAGATTGTGTTTTTTGTGGGGTGAAACTTTGGAAGGCCATAACTTTGTGTAGAGTAGTCCGTTTTGGATGAACTTTTTTTTGATTTCGTATAACTTTTCGAGATCTACGCAACCACACCTCATAGTAGATCATGGCATTAACAGCGAAGATGGACGACGTCCCCGAAGCCCTGGCCATAAGATTGTGTTTTTTGTGGGGTAAAACTTTGGAAGGCCATAACTTTGTGTAGAGTAGTCCGTTCTGGATGAACTTTTTTTTGATTTCGTATAACTTTTCGAGATCTACGCAACCACACCTCATAGTAGATCATGGCATTAACAGGGAAGATGGACGACGTCCCCGAAGCCCTGGCCATAAGATTGTGTTTTTTGTGGGGTGAAACTTTGGAAGGCCATAACTTTGTGTAGAGTATTCCGTTTTGGATGAACTTTTTTTTGATTTCGTATAACTTTTCGAGATCTACGCAACCATACCTCATAGTAGATCATGGCATTAACAGGGAAGATGGACGATGTTCCCGTTGTCCTGGCTATAAGATTGTGTTTTTTGTGGGGTGAAACTTTGGAAGGCCATAACTTTGTGTAGAGTAGTCCGTTTCTGATGAACTTTTTTTGATTTCGTATAACTTTTCGAGATCTACGCAACCACACCTCATAGTAGATCATGACATTAACAGGGAAGATGGACGACGTCCCCGAAGCCCTGGCCATAAGATTGTGTTTTTTGTGGGGTGAAACTTTGGAAGGCCATAACTTTGTGTAGAGTAGTCCGTTTTGGATGAACTTTTTTTTCATTTCGTATAACTTTTCGAGATCTACGCAACCACACCTCATAGTAGATCATGGCATTAACAGGAAAGATGGACGACGTCCCCGAAGCCCTGGCCATAAGATTGTGTTTTTTGTGGGGTGAAACTTTGGAAGGTCATAACTTTGTGTAGAGTAGTCCGTTTTGGATGAACTTTTTTTGATTTCGTATAACTTTTCGAGATCTACGCAACCATACCTCATAGTAGATCATGGCATTAACATGGAAAAAGGACGACGTCCCCGAAGCCCTGGCCATAAGATTGTGTTTTTTGTGGGGTGAAACTTTGGAAGGCCATAACTTTGTGTAGAGTAGTCCGTTTTGGATGAACTTTTTTTTGATTTCGTATAACTTTTCGAGATCTACGCAACCACACCTCATAGTAGATCATGGCATTAACAGGGAAGATGGACGACGTCCCCGAAGCCCTGGCCATAAGATTGTGTTTTTTGTGGGGTGAAATTTTGGAAGGCCATAACTTTGTGTAGAGTAGTCCGTTTCTGATGAACTTTTTTTTGATTTCGTATAACTTTTCGAGATCTACGCAACCAAACCTCATAGTAGATCATGGCATTAACAGCGAAGATGGACGACGTCCCCGAAGCCCTGGCCATAAGATTGTGTTTTTTGTGGGGTGAAACTTTGGAAGGCCATAACTTTGTGTAGAGTAGTCCGTTCTGGATGAACTTTTTTTTGATTTCTTATAACTTTTCGAGATCTACGCAACTACACCTCATAGTAGATCATGGCATTAACAGGGAAGATGGACGACGTCCCCGAAGCCCTGGCCATAAGATTGTGTTTTTTGTGGGGTGAAACTTTGGAAGGCCATAACTTTGTGTAGAGTAGTCCGTTTTGGATGAACTTTTTTTTGATTTCGTATAACTTTTCGAGATCTACGCAACCATACCTCATAGTAGATCATGGCATTAACAGGGAAGATGGACGATGTTCCCGTAGTCCGGGCCATAAGATTGTGTTTTTTGTGGGGTGAAACTTTGGAAGGCCATAACTTTGTGTAGAATAGTCCGTTTCTGATGAACTTTTTTTTGATTTCGTATAACTTTTCAAGATCTACGCAACCACACCTCATAGTAGATCATGGCATTAACAGGGAAGATGGACGACGTCCCCGAAGCCCTGGCCATAAGATTGTGTTTTTTGTGGGGTGAAATTTTGGAAGGCCATAACTTTGTGTAGAGTAGTCCGTTTTGGATGAACTTTTTTTTGATTTCGTATAACTTTTCGAGATCTACGCAACCACACCTCATAGTAGATCATGGCATTAACAGCGAAAATGGACGACGTCCCCGAAGCCCTGGCCATAAGATTGTGTTTTTTGTGGGGTGAAACTTTGGAAGGCCATAACTTTGTGTAGAGTAGTCCGTTCTGGATGAACTTTTTTTTGATTTCGTATAACTTTTCGAGATCTACGCAACCACACCTCATAGTAGATCATGGCATTAACAGGGAAGATGGACGACGTCCCCGAAGCCCTGGCCATAAGATTGTGTTTTTTGTGGGGTGAAACTTTGGAAGGCCATAACTTTGTGTAGAGTATTCCGTTTTGGATGAACTTTTTTTTGATTTCGTATAACTTTTCGAGATCTACGCAACCATACCTCATAGTAGATCATGGCATTAACAGGGAAGATGGACGATGTTCCCGTAGTCCTGGCTATAAGATTGTGTTTTTTGTGGGGTGAAACTTTGGAAGGCCATAACTTTGTGTAGAGTAGTCCGTTTCTGATGAACTTTTTTTGATTTCGTATAACTTTTCGAGATCTACGCAACCACACCTCATAGTAGATCATGACATTAACAGGGAAGATGGACGACGTCCCCGAAGCCCTGGCCATAAGATTGTGTTTTTTGTGGGGTGAAACTTTGGAAGGCCATAACTTTGTGTAGAGTAGTCCGTTTTGGATGAACTTTTTTTTCATTTCGTATAACTTTTCGAGTTCTACGCAACCACACCTCATAGTAGATCATGGCATTAACAGGGAAGATGGACGACGTCCCCGAAGCCCTGGCCATAAGATTGTGTTTTTTGTGGGGTGAAACTTTGGAAGGTCATAACTTTGTGTAGAGTAGTCCGTTTTGGATGAACTTTTTTTGATTTCATATAACTTTTCGAGATCTACGCAACCATACCTCATAGTAGATCATGGCATTAACATGGAAAAAGGACGACGTCCCCGAAGCCCTGGCCATAAGATTGTGTTTTTTGTGGGGTGAAACTTTGGAAGGCCATAACTTTGTGTAGAGTAGTCCGTTTTGGATGAACTTTTTTTTGATTTCGTATAACTTTTCGAGATCTACGCAACCACACCTCATAGTAGATCATGGCATTAACAGGGAAGATGGACGACGTCCCCGAAGCCCTGGCCATAAGATTGTGTTTTTTGTGGGGTGAAACTTTGGAAGGCCATAACTTTGTGTAGAGTATTCCGTTTTGGATGAACTTTTTTTTGATTTCGTATAACTTTTCGAGATCTACGCAACCATACCTCATAGTAGATCATGGCATTAACATGGAAAAAGGACGACGTCCCCGAAGCCCTGGCCATAAGATTGTGTTTTTTGTGGGGTGAAACTTTGGAAGGCCATAACTTTGTGTAGAGTAGTCCGTTTTGGATGAACTTTTTTTTGATTTCGTATAACTTTTCGATATCTACGCAACCACACCTCATAGTAGATCATGGCATTAACAGGAAATATGGACGACGTCCCCGAAGCCCTGGCCATAAGATTGTGTTTTTTGTGGGGTGAAACTTTGGAAGGCCATAACTTTGTGTAGAGTAGTCCGTTTTGGATGAACTTTTTTTTGATTTCGTATAACTTTTCGAGATCTACGCAACCACACCTCATAGTAGATCATGGCATTAACAGGGAAGATGGACGACGTCCCCGAAGTCCTGGCGATAAGATTGTGTTTTTTGTGGGGTGAAACTTTGGAAGGCCATAACTTTGTGTAGAGTAGTCCGTTTTGGATGAACTTTTTTTGTGATTTCATATAACTTTTCGAGATCTACGCAACCACACCTCATAGTAGATCATGGCATTAACCGGGAAGATGGACGACGTCCCCGAAGCCCTGGCCATAAGATTGTGTTTTTTGTAGGGTGAAATTTTGGAAGGCCAAACTTTGTGTAGAGTAGTCCGTTTTGGATGAACTTTTTTTTGATTTCGTACAACTTTTCGAGATCTACGCAATCGTACCTCATAGTAGATCATGGCATTAACAGGAAAGATGAACGATGTCGCCGAAGCCCTGGCCATAAGATTGTGTTTTTTGTGGGGTGACACTTTGGAAGGCCATAACTTTTTGTAGGGTAGTCCGTTTTGGATGAACTTTTTTTTGATTTCGTATAACTTTTCGAGATCTACGCAACCATACCTCATAGTAGATCATGGCATTAACATGGAAAAAGGACGACGTCCCCGAAGCCCTGGCCATAAGATTGTGTTTTTTGTGGGGTGAAACTTTGGAAGGCCATAACTTTGTGTAGAGTAGTCCGTTTTGGATGAACTTTTTTTTGATTTCGTATAACTTTTCGAGATCTACGCAACCACACCTCATAGTAGATCATGGCATTAACAGGGAAGATGGACGACGTCCCCGAAGCCCTGGCCATAAGATTGTGTTTTTTGTGGGGTGAAACTTTGGAAGGCCATAACTTTGTGTAGAGTATTCCGTTTTGGATGAACTTTTTTTTGATTTCGTATAACTTTTCGAGATCTACGCAACCATACCTCATAGTAGATCATGGCATTAACATGGAAAAAGGACGACGTCCCCGAAGCCCTGGCCATAAGATTGTGTTTTTTGTGGGGTGAAACTTTGGAAGGCCATAACTTTGTGTAGAGTAGTCCGTTTTGGATGAACTTTTTTTTGATTTCGTATAACTTTTCGATATCTACGCAACCACACCTCATAGTAGATCATGGCATTAACAGGAAAGATGGACGACGTCCCCGAAGCCCTGGCCATAAGATTGTGTTTTTTGTGGGGTGAAACTTTGGAAGGCCATAACTTTGTGTAGAGTAGTCCGTTTTGGATGAACTTTTTTTTGATTTCGTATAACTTTTCGAGATCTACG
Source organism: Verbascum thapsus (assembly GCA_963669365.1). Lineage (NCBI taxonomy): Eukaryota > Viridiplantae > Streptophyta > Magnoliopsida > Lamiales > Scrophulariaceae > Verbascum > Verbascum thapsus. The sequence continues at coordinate 20,015,403 of OY770107.1, forward strand.
CAACCACACCTCATAGTAGATCATGGCATTAACAGGGAAGATGGACGACGTCCCCGAAGTCCTGGCGATAAGATTGTGTTTTTTGTGGGGTGAAACTTTGGAAGGCCATAACTTTGTGTAGAGTAGTCCGTTTTGGATGAACTTTTTTTGTGATTTCATATAACTTTTCGAGATCTACGCAACCACACCTCATAGTAGATCATGGCATTAACCGGGAAGATGGACGACGTCCCCGAAGCCCTGGCCATAAGATTGTGTTTTTTGTAGGGTGAAATTTTGGAAGGCCAAACTTTGTGTAGAGTAGTCCGTTTTGGATGAACTTTTTTTTGATTTCGTACAACTTTTCGAGATCTACGCAATCGTACCTCATAGTAGATCATGGCATTAACAGGAAAGATGAACGATGTCGCCGAAGCCCTGGCCATAAGATTGTGTTTTTTGTGGGGTGACACTTTGGAAGGCCATAACTTTTTGTAGGGTAGTCCGTTTTGGATGAACTTTTTTTTGATTTCGTATAACTTTTCGAGATCTACGCAACCACACATCATAGTAGACCATGGCATTAACAGAAAAGATGTACGACGTCCCCGAAACCCTAGCCATAAGATTGTGTTTTTTGTGGGGTGAAATTTGGAAGGCCATAACTTTGTGTAGAGTAGTCCGTTTTGGATGAACTTTTTTATGATTTCGTATAACTTTTCGAGATCTACGCACCCACACCTCATAGTAGATCATGGCATTAACAGGGAAGATGGACGACGTCCCCGAAGCCCTGGCCATAAGATTGTGTTTTTTGTGGGGTGAAACTTTGGAAGGCCATAACTTTGTGTATGGTAGTCCGTTTTGGATGAACTTTTTTTTGATTTCGTATAACTTTTTGAGATCTACGCAACCACACCTCATAGTTTATCATGGCATTTACAGGGAAGATGGACGACGTCCCCGAAACCCTGGCCATAAGATTGTGTTTTTTGTGGGGTGAAACTTTGGAAGGCCATAACTTTGTGTAGACTAGTCCGTTTTGGATGAACTTTTTTTCGATTTCGTATAACTTTTTGAGATCTACGCAACCATACCTCATAGTAGATCATGTCATTAACAGGAAAGATGGACGACGTCCCCGAAGCCCTGGCCATAAGATTGTGTTTTTTGTGGGGTGAAACTTTGGAAGGCCATAACCTTGTGTAGAGTAGTCCGTTTTGGATGAACTTTTTTTGTGATTTCATATAACTTTTCGAGATCTACGCAACCACACCTCATAGTAGATCATGCCATTAACAGGGAAGATGGACGACGTTCCCGAAGCGCTGGCCATAAGATTGTGTTTTTTGTAGGGTGAAATTTTGGAAGGCCATAACTTTGTGTAGAGTAGTCCGTTTTGGATGAACTTTTTTTTGATATCGTATAACTTTTCGAGATCTACGCAACCGTACCTCATAGTAGATCATGGCATTAACAGGAAAGATGAACGATGTCGCCGAAGCCCTGACCATAAGATTGTGTTTTTTGTGGGGTGAAACTTTGGAAGGCCATAACTTTGTGTAGGGTAGTCCGTTTTGCATGAACTTTTTTTTTGATTTCGTATAACTTTTCGAGATCTACGCAACCACGCCTCATAGTAGACCATGGCGTTAACAGAAAAGATGGACGACGTCCCCGAAACCCTGGCCATAAGATTGTGTTTTTTGTGGGGTGAAACTTTGGAAGGCCATAACTTTGTGTAGAGTAGTCCGTTTTGGATGAACTTTTTTCTGATTTCGTATAACTTTTCGAGATCTACGCACCCACACCTCGTAGTAGATCATGGCATTAACAGGGAAGATGGACGACGTCCCCGAAGCCCTGGCCATAAGATTGTGTTTTTTGTGGGGTGAAACTTTGGAAGGCCATAACTTTGTGTAGGGTAGTCCGTTTTGGATGAACTTTTTTTTTATTTCGTATAACTTTTCGAGATCTACGCAACCACACCTCATAGTTGATCATGGCATTTACAGGGAAGATGGACGACGTTCCCGAAGCCCTGGCCATAAGATTGTGTTTTTTGTGGGGTGAAACTTTGGAAGGCCATAACTTTGTGTAGACTAGTCCGTTTTGGATGAACTTTTTTTTGATTTCTTATAACTTTTCGAGATCTACGCAACCATACCTCATAGTAGATCATGGCATTAACAGGGAAGATGGACGACATCCCCGAAGCCCTGGCCGTAAGATTGTGTTTTTTGTGGGGTGAAACTTTGGAAGGCCATAACTTTGTGTAGAGTAGTCCGTTTTGGATGAACTTTTTTTTGATTTCGTATAACTTTTCGAGATCTACGCAACCACACCTCATAGTAGATCATGGCATTAATAGGGAAGATGGACGACGTCCCCGAAGCCCTGGCCATAAGATTGTGTTTTTTGTGGGGTGAAACTTTGGAAGGCCATAACTTTGTGTAGAGTAGTCCGTTTTGGATGAACTTTTTTTAATTTCGTATAACTTTTCGAGATCTACGAAACCACACCTCATAGTAGATCATGGAATTAACAGGGAAGATGGACGACGTCCCCGAAGCCCTGGCCATAAGATTGTGTTTTTTGTGGGGTGAAACTTTGGAAGGCCATAACTTTGTGTAGAGTAATCCGTTTTGGATGAACTTTTTTTTGATTTCGTATAACTTTTCGAGATCTACGCAACCACACCTCATAGTAGATCATGGCATTAACAGGGAATATGGACGACGTCCCCGAAACCCTGGCCATAAGATTGTGTTTTTTGTGGGATGAAACTTTGGAAGGCCATAACTTTGTGTAGAGTAGTCCGTTTTGGATGAACTTTTTTTTGATTTCGTATAACTTATCGAGATCTACGCAACCATACCTCATAGTAGATCATGGCATTAACAGGGAAGATGGACGACGTCCCCGAAGCCCTGGCCATAAGATTGTATTTTTTGTGGGGTGAAACTTTGGAAGGCCATAACTTTGTGTAGAGTAGTCCGTTTTGGATGAACCTTTTTTTGATTTCGTATAACTTTTCGAGATCTACGCAACCATACCTCATAGTAGATCATGGCATTAACAGGGAAGATGGACGACGTCCCCGAAGCCCTGGCCATAAGATTGTGTTTTTTGTTAGGTGAAACTTTGGAAGGCCATAACTTTGTGTAGAGTAGTCCGTTTTGGATGAACTTTTTTTTGATTTCGTATAACATTTCGAGATCTACGCAACCACACCTCATTGTATATCATGGCATTAACAGGGAAGATGGACGACGTCCCCGAAGCTCTGGCCATAAGATTGTGTTTTTTGTTAGGTGAAACTTTGGAAGGCCATAACTTTGTGTAGAGTAGTCCGTTTTGGATGAACTTTTTTTTGATTTCGTATAACATTTCGAGATCTACGCAACCACACCTCATTGTATATCATGGCATTAACAGGGAAGATGGACGACGTCCCCGAAGCCCTGGCCATAAGATTGTGTTTTTTGTGGGGTGAAACTTTGGAAGGCCATAACTTTGTGTAGAGTAGTCCGTTTTGGATGAACTTTTTTTTAATTTCGTATAACTTTTCGAGATCTACGAAACCACACCTCATAGTAGATCATGGCATTAACAGGGAAGATGAACGACGTCCCCAAAGCCCTGGCCATAATATTGTGTTTTTTGTGGGGTGAAACTTTGGAAGGCCATAACTTTGTGTAGAGTAGTCCATTTTGGATGAACTTTTTTTGGATTTCGTATAACATTTCGAGATCTACGCAACCACACCTCATAGTAGATCATGGCATTAACAAGGAAGATGGACGACGTTCCCGAAGCCCTGGCCATAAGATTGTGTTTTTTGTGGGGTGAAACTTTGGAAGGCTATAACTTTGTGTAGAGTAGTCCGTTCTGGATGAACTTTTTTTTGATTTCGTATAACTTTTCGAGATCTATGCAACCACACCTCATAGTAGATCATGTCATTAACAAGAAAGATGGATGACGTCCCTGAAGCCCTGGCCATAAGATTGTGTTTTTTGTGGGGTGAAACTTTGGAAGGCCACAACCTTGTGTAGAGTAGTCCGTTTTGGATGAACTTTTTTTTGATTTCGTATAACTTTTCGAGATCTACGCAACCACACCTCATATTAGATCATGGCATTAACAGGGAAGATGGACGACGTCCCCGAAGCCCTGGCCATAAGATTGTGTTTTTTGTAGGGTGAAATTTTGGAAGGCCATAACTTTGTGTAGAGTAGTCCATTTTGGATGAACTTTTTTTGGATTTCGTATAACATTTCGAGATCTACGCAACCACACCTCATAGTTTATCATGGCATTTACAGGGAAGATGGACGACGTCCCCGAAACCCTGGCCATAAGATTGTGTTTTTTGTGGGGTGAAACTTTGGAAGGCCATAACTTTGTGTAGACTAGTCCGTTTTGGATGAACTTTTTTTCGATTTCGTATAACTTTTTGAGATCTACGCAACCATACCTCATAGTAGATCATGTCATTAACAGGAAAGATGGACGACGTCCCCGAAGCCCTGGCCATAAGATTGTGTTTTTTGTGGGGTGAAACTTTGGAAGGCCATAACCTTGTGTAGAGTAGTCCGTTTTGGATGAACTTTTTTTGTGATTTCATATAACTTTTCGAGATCTACGCAACCACACCTCATAGTAGATCATGCCATTAACAGGGAAGATGGACGACGTTCCCGAAGCGCTGGCCATAAGATTGTGTTTTTTGTAGGGTGAAATTTTGGAAGGCCATAACTTTGTGTAGAGTAGTCCGTTTTGGATGAACTTTTTTTTGATTTCGTATAACTTTTCGAGATCTACGCAACCGTACCTCATAGTAGATCATGGCATTAATAGGAAAGATGAACGATGTCGCCGAAGCCCTGACCATAAGATTGTGTTTTTTGTGGGGTGAAACTTTGGAAGGCCATAACTTTGTGTAGGGTAGTCCGTTTTGCATGAACTTTTTTTTTGATTTCGTATAACTTTTCGAGATCTACGCAACCACGCCTCATAGTAGACCATGGCGTTAACAGAAAAGATGGACGACGTCCCCGAAACCCTGGCCATAAGATTGTGTTTTTTGTGGGGTGAAACTTTGGAAGGCCATAACTTTGTGTAGAGTAGTCCGTTTTGGATGAACTTTTTTCTGATTTCGTATAACTTTTCGAGATCTACGCACCCACACCTCGTAGTAGATCATGGCATTAACAGGGAAGATGGACGACGTCCCCGAAGCCCTGGCCATAAGATTGTGTTTTTTGTGGGGTGAAACTTTGGAAGGCCATAACTTTGTGTAGGGTAGTCCGTTTTGGATGAACTTTTTTTTTATTTCGTATAACTTTTCGAGATCTACGCAACCACACCTCATAGTTGATCATGGCATTTACAGGGAAGATGGACGACGTTCCCGAAGCCCTGGCCATAAGATTGTGTTTTTTGTTAGGTGAAACTTTGGAAGGCCATAACTTTGTGTAGAGTAGTCCGTTTTGGATGAACTTTTTTTTGATTTCGTATAACATTTCGAGATCTACGCAACCACACCTCATTGTATATCATGGCATTAACAGGGAAGATGGACGACGTCCCCGAAGCCCTGGCCATAAGATTGTGTTTTTTGTTAGGTGAAACTTTGGAAGGCCATAACTTTGTGTAGAGTAGTCCGTTTTGGATGAACTTTTTTTTGATTTCGTATAACATTTCGAGATCTACGCAACCACACCTCATTGTATATCATGGCATTAACAGGGAAGATGGACGACGTCCCCGAAGCCCTGGCCATAAGATTGTGTTTTTTGTGGGGTGAAACTTTGGAAGGCCATAACTTTGTGTAGAGTAGTCCGTTTTGGATGAACTTTTTTTTAATTTCGTATAACTTTTCGAGATCTACGAAACCACACCTCATAGTAGATCATGGCATTAACAGGGAAGATGGACGACGTCCCCAAAGCCCTGGCCATAATATTGTGTTTTTTGTGGGGTGAAACTTTGGAAGGCCATAACTTTGTGTAGAGTAGTCCATTTTGGATGAACTTTTTTTGGATTTCGTATAACATTTCGAGATCTACGCAACCACACCTCATAGTAGATCATGGCATTAACAAGGAAGATGGACGACGTTCCCGAAGCCCTGGCCATAAGATTGTGTTTTTTGTGGGGTGAAACTTTGGAAGGCTATAACTTTGTGTAGAGTAGTCCGTTCTGGATGAACTTTTTTTTGATTTCGTATAACTTTTCGAGATTTATGCAACCACACCTCATAGTAGATCATGTCATTAACAAGAAAGATGGATGACGTCCCTGAAGCCCTGGCCATAAGATTGTGTTTTTTGTGGGGTGAAACTTTGGAAGGCCACAACCTTGTGTAGAGTAGTCCGTTTTGGATGAACTTTTTTTTGATTTCGTATAACTTTTCGAGATCTACGCAACCACACCTCATATTAGATCATGGCATTAACAGGGAAGATGGACGACGTCCCCGAAGCCCTGGCCATAAGATTGTGTTTTTTGTAGGGTGAAATTTTGGAAGGCCATAACTTTGTGTAGAGTAGTCCATTTTGGATGAACTTTTTTTGGATTTCGTATAACATTTCGAGATCTACGCAACCACACCTCATAGTTTATCATGGCATTTACAGGGAAGATGGACGACGTCCCCGAAACCCTGGCCATAAGATTGTGTTTTTTGTGGGGTGAAACTTTGGAAGGCCATAACTTTGTGTAGACTAGTCCGTTTTGGATGAACTTTTTTTCGATTTCGTATAACTTTTTGAGATCTACGCAACCATACCTCATAGTAGATCATGTCATTAACAGGAAAGATGGACGACGTCCCCGAAGCCCTGGCCATAAGATTGTGTTTTTTGTGGGGTGAAACTTTGGAAGGCCATAACCTTGTGTAGAGTAGTCCGTTTTGGATGAACTTTTTTTGTGATTTCATATAACTTTTCGAGATCTACGCAACCACACCTCATAGTAGATCATGCCATTAACAGGGAAGATGGACGACGTTCCCGAAGCGCTGGCCATAAGATTGTGTTTTTTGTAGGGTGAAATTTTGGAAGGCCATAACTTTGTGTAGAGTAGTCCGTTTTGGATGAACTTTTTTTTGATTTCGTATAACTTTTCGAGATCTACGCAACCGTACCTCATAGTAGATCATGGCATTAACAGGAAAGATGAACGATGTCGCCGAAGCCCTGACCATAAGATTGTGTTTTTTGTGGGGTGAAACTTTGGAAGGCCATAACTTTGTGTAGGGTAGTCCGTTTTGCATGAAATTTTTTTTTGATTTCGTATAACTTTTCGAGATCTACGCAACCACGCCTCATAGTAGACCATGGCGTTAACAGAAAAGATGGACGACGTCCCCGAAACCCTGGCCATAAGATTGTGTTTTTTGTGGGGTGAAACTTTGGAAGGCCATAACTTTGTGTAGAGTAGTCCGTTTTGGATGAACTTTTTTCTGATTTCGTATAACTTTTCGAGATCTACGCACCCACACCTCGTAGTAGATCATGGCATTAACAGGGAAGATGGACGACGTCCCCGAAGCCCTGGCCATAAGATTGTGTTTTTTGTGGGGTGAAACTTTGGAAGGCCATAACTTTGTGTAGGGTAGTCCGTTTTGGATGAACTTTTTTTTTATTTCGTATAACTTTTCGAGATCTACGCAACCACACCTCATAGTTGATCATGGCATTTACAGGGAAGATGGACGACGTTCCCGAAGCCCTGGCCATAAGATTGTGTTTTTTGTGGGGTGAAACTTTGGAAGGCCATAACTTTGTGTAGACTAGTCCGTTTTGGATGAACTTTTTTTTGATTTCGTATAACTTTTCGAGATCTACGCAACCATACCTCATAGTAGATCATGGCATTAACAGGGAAGATGGACGACATCCCCGAAGCCCTGGCCGTAAGATTGTGTTTTTTGTGGGGTGAAACTTTGGAAGGCCATAACTTTGTGTAGAGTAGTCCGTTTTGGATGAACTTTTTTTTGATTTCGTATAACTTTTCGAGATCTACGCAACCACACCTCATAGTAGATCATGGCATTAATAGGGAAGATGGACGACGTCCCCGAAGCCCTGGCCATAAGATTGTGTTTTTTGTGGGGTGAAACTTTGGAAGGCCATAACTTTGTGTAGAGTAGTCCGTTTTGGATGAACTTTTTTTAATTTCGTATAACTTTTCGAGATCTACGAAACCACACCTCATAGTAGATCATGGAATTAACAGGGAAGATGGACGACGTCCCCGAAGCCCTGGCCATAAGATTGTGTTTTTTGTGGGGTGAAACTTTGGAAGGCCATAACTTTGTGTAGAGTAATCCGTTTTGGATGAACTTTTTTTTGATTTCGTATAACTTTTCGAGATCTACGCAACCACACCTCATAGTAGATCATGGCATTAACAGGGAATATGGACGACGTCCCCGAAACCCTGGCCATAAGATTGTGTTTTTTGTGGGATGAAACTTTGGAAGGCCATAACTTTGTGTAGAGTAGTCCGTTTTGGATGAACTTTTTTTTGATTTCGTATAACTTATCGAGATCTACGCAACCATACCTCATAGTAGATCATGGCATTAACAGGGAAGATGGACGACGTCCCCGAAGCCCTGGCCATAAGATTGTATTTTTTGTGGGGTGAAACTTTGGAAGGCCATAACTTTGTGTAGAGTAGTCCGTTTTGGATGAACCTTTTTTTGATTTCGTATAACTTTTCGAGATCTACGCAACCATACCTCATAGTAGATCATGGCATTAACAGGGAAGATGGACGACGTCCCCGAAGCCCTGGCCATAAGATTGTGTTTTTTGTTAGGTGAAACTTTGGAAGGCCATAACTTTGTGTAGAGTAGTCCGTTTTGGATGAACTTTTTTTTGATTTCGTATAACATTTCGAGATCTACGCAACCACACCTCATTGTATATCATGGCATTAACAGGGAAGATGGACGACGTCCCCGAAGCCCTGGCCATAAGATTGTATTTTTTGTTAGGTGAAACTTTGGAAGGCCATAACTTTGTGTAGAGTAGTCCGTTTTGGATGAACTTTTTTTTGATTTCGTATAACATTTCGAGATCTACGCAACCACACCTCATTGTATATCATGGCATTAACAGGGAAGATGGACGACGTCCCCGAAGCCCTGGCCATAAGATTGTGTTTTTTGTGGGATGAAACTTTGGAAGGCCATAACTTTGTGTAGAGTAGTCCGTTTTGGATGAACTTTTTTTTAATTTCGTATAACTTTTCGAGATCTACGAAACCACACCTCATAGTAGATCATGTCATTAACAGGGAAGATGGACGACGTCCCCAAAGCCCTGGCCATAATATTGTGTTTTTTGTGGGGTGAAACTTTGGAAGGCCATAACTTTGTGTAGAGTAGTCCATTTTGGATGAACTTTTTTTGGATGTCGTATAACATTTCGAGATCTACGCAACCACACCTCATAGTAGATCATGGCATTAACAAGGAAGATGGACGACGTTCCCGAAGCCCTGGCCATAAGATTGTGTTTTTTGTGGGGTGAAACTTTGGAAGGCTATAACTTTGTGTAGAGTAGTCCGTTCTGGATGAACTTTTTTTTGATTTCGTATAACTTTTCGAGATCTATGCAACCACACCTCATAGTAGATCATGTCATTAACAAGAAAGATGGATGACGTCCCTGAAGCCCTGGCCATAAGATTGTGTTTTTTGTGGGGTGAAACTTTGGAAGGCCACAACCTTGTGTAGAGTATTCCGTTTTGGATGAACTTTTTTTGTGATTTCATATAACTTTTCGAGATCTACGCAACCACACCTCATATTAGATCATGGCATTAACAGGGAAGATGGACGACGTCCCCGAAGCCCTGGCCATAAGATTGTATTTTTTGTAGGGTGAAATTTTGGAAGGCCATAACTTTGTGTAGAGTAGTCCGTTTTGGATGAACTTTTTTTTGATTTCGTATAACTTTTCGAGATCTACGCAACCGTACCTCATAGTAGATCATGGCATTAACAGGAAAGATGAACGATGTCGCCGAAGCCCTGACCATAAGATTGTGTTTTTTGTAGGGTGAAATTTTGGAAGGCCATAACTTTGTGTAGAGTAGTCCGTTTTGGATGAACTTTTTTTTGATTTCGTATAACTTTTCGAGATCTACGCAACCGTACCTCATAGTAGATCATGGCATTAACAGAAAAGATGGACGACGTCCCCGAAACCCTGGCCATAAGATTGTGTTTTTTGTGGGGTGAAACTTTGGAAGGCCATAACTTTGTGTAGAGTAGTCCGTTTTGGATGAACTTTTTTCTGATTTCGTATAACTTTTCGAGATCTACGCACCCACACCTCATAGTAGATCATGGCATTAACAGGGAAGATGAACGACGTCCCCGAAGCCCTGGCCATAAGATTGTGTTTTTTGTGGGGTGAAACTTTGGAAGGCCATAACTTTGTGTAGGGTAGTCCGTTTTGGATGAACTTTTTTTTTATTTCGTATAACTTTTTGAGATCTACGCAACCACACCTCATAGTTGATCATGGCATTTACAGGGAAGATGGACAACGTTCCCGAAGCCCTGGCCATAAGATTGTGTTTTTTGTGGGGTGAAACTTTGGAAGGCCATAACTTTGTGTAGACTAGTCCGTTTTGGATGAACTTTTTTTCGATTTCGTATAACTTTTCGAGATCTACGCAACCACACCTCATAGTAGATCATGGCATTAACAGGGAAGATGGACGACGTCCCCGAAGCCCTGGCCGTAATATTATGTTTTTTGTGGGGTGAAACTTTGGAAGGCCATAACTTTGTGTAGAGTAGTCCGTTTTGGATGAACTTTTTTTTGATTTCGTATAACATTTAGAGATCTACGCAACCACACCTCATAGTAGATCATGGCATTAATAGGGAAGATGGACAACGTCCCCGAAGCCCTGGCCATAAGATTGTGTTTTTTGTGGGGTGAAACTTTGGAAGGCCATAACTTTGTGTAGAGTAGTCCGTTTTGGATGAACTTTTTTTTAATTTCGTATAACTTTTCGAGATCTACGAAACCACACTTCATAGTAGATCATGGCATTAACAGGGAAGATGGACGACGTCCCCGAAGCCCTGGCCATAAGATTGTGTTTTTTGTGGGGTGAAACTTTGGAAGGCCATAACTTTGTGTAGAGTAGTCCGTTTTGGATGAACTTTTTTTGGATTTCGTATAACTTTTCGAGATCTACGCAACCATACCTCATAGTAGATCATGGCATTAACAGAGAAGATGGACGACATCCCCGAAGCCCTAGCCATAAGATTGTGTTTTTTGTGGGGTGAAACTTTGGAAGGCTATAACTTTGTGTAGAGTAGTCCGTTCTGGATGAACTTTTTTTTGATTTCGTATAACTTTTCGAGATCTACGCAACCACACCTCATAGTAGATCATGTCATTAACAGGAAAGATGGACGACGTCCCCGAAGCCCTGGCCATAAGATTGTGTTTTTTGTGGGGTGAAACTTTGGAAGGCCATAACCTTGTGTAGAGTAGTCCGTTTTGGATGAACTTTTTTTGTGATTTCATATAACTTTTCGAGATCTACGCAACCACACCTCATAGTATATCATGGCATTAACAGGGAAGATGGACGACGTCCCCGAAGCCCTGGCCATAAGATTGTGTTTTTTGTAGGGTGAAATTTTGGAAGGCCAAAACTTTGTGTAGAGTAGTCCGTTTTGGATGAACTTTTTTTTGATTTCGTATAACTTTTCGAGATCTACGCAACCGTACCTCATAGTAGATCATGGCATTAACAGGAAAGATGAACGATGTCGCCGAAGCCCTGACCATAAGATTGTGTTTTTTGTGGGGTGAAACTTTGGAAGGCCATAACTTTGTGTAGGCTAGTCCGTTTTGGATGAACTTTTTTTTTGATTTCGTATAACTTTTCGAGATCTACGCAACCACACCTCATAGTAGACCATGGCGTTAACAGAAAAGATGGACGACGTCCCCGAAACCCTGGCCATAAGATTGTGTTTTTTGTGGGGTGAAACTTTGGAAGGCCATAACTTTGTGTAGAGTAGTCCGTTTTGGATGAACTTTTATCTGATTTCGTATAACTTTTCGAGATCTACGCACCCACACCTCATAGTAGATCATGGCATTAACAGGGAAGATGGACGACGTCCCCGAAGCCCTGGCCATAAGATTGTATTTTTTGTGGGGTGAAACTTTGGAAGGCCATAACTTTGTGTAGGGTAGTCCGTTTTGGATGAACTTTTTTTTTATTTCGTATAACTTTTCGAGATCTACGCAACCACACCTCATAGTTGATCATGGCATTTACAGGGAAGATGGACGACGTTCCCGAAGCCCTGGCCATAAGATTGTGTTTTTTGTGGGGTGAAACTTTGGAAGGCCATAACTTTGTGTAGACTAGTCCGTTTTGGATGAACTTTTTTTCGATTTCGTATAACTTTTCGAGATCTACGCAACCACACCTCATAGTTGATCATGGCATTTACAGGGAAGATGGACGATGTTCCCGAAGCCCTGGCCATAAGATTGTGTTTTTTGTGGGGTAAAACTTTGGAAGGCCATAACTTTGTGTAGACTAGTCCGTTTTGGATGAACTTTTTTTCGATTTCGTATAACTTTTCGAGATCTACGCAACCACACCTCATAGTAGATCATGGCATTAACAGGGAAGATGGACGACGTCCCCGAAGCCCTGGCCGTAATATTGTGTTTTTTGAGGGGTGAAACTTTGGAAGGCCATAACTTTGTGTAGAGTAGTCCGTTTTGGATGAACTTTTTTTTGATTTCGTATAACATTTCGAGATCTACGCAACCACACCTCATAGTAGATCATGGCATTAATAGGGAAGATGGACGACGTCCCCGAAGCCCTGGCCATAAGATTGTGTTTTTTGTGGGGTGAAACTTTGGAAGGCCATAACTTTGTGTAGAGTAGTCCGTTTTGGATGAACTTTTTTTTAATTTCGTATAACTTTTCGAGATCTACGAAACCACACCTCATAGTAGATCATGGCATTAACAGGGAAGATGGACGACGTCCCCGAACCCCTGGCCATAAGATTGTGTTTTTTGTGGGGTGAAACTTTGGAAGGCCATAACTTTGTGTAGAGTAGTCCGTTTTGGATGAACTTTTTTTGGATTTCGTATAACTTTTCGAGATCTACGCAACCATACCTCATAGTAGATCATGGCATTAACAGGGAAGATGGACGACATCCCCGAAGCCCTGGCCATAAGATTGTGTTTTTTGTGGGGTGAAACTTTGGAAGGCTATAACTTTGTGTAGAGTAGTCCGTTCTGGATGAACTTTTTTTTGATTTTGTATAACTTTTCGAGATCTACGCAACCACACCTCATAGTAGATCATGTCATTAACAGGAAAGATGGACGACGTCCCCGAAGCCCTGGCCATAAGATTGTGTTTTTTGTGGGGTGAAACTTTGGAAGGCCATAACCTTGTGTAGAGTAGTCCGTTTTGGATGAACTTTTTTTGTGATTTCATATAACTTTTCGAGATCTACGCAACCACACCTCATAGTAGACCATGGCATTAACAGGGAAGATGGACGACGTCCCCGAAGCCCTGGCCATAAGATTGTGTTTTTTGTAGGGTGAAATTTTGGAAGGCCATAACTTTGTGTAGAGTAATCCGTTTTGGATGAACTTTTTTTTGATTTCGTATAACTTTTCGAGATCTACGCAACTGTACCTCATAGTAGATCATGGCCTTAACAGGAAAGATAAACGATGTCGCCGAAGCCCTGACCATAAGATTGTGTTTTTTGTGGGGTGAAACTTTGGAAGGCCATAACTTTGTGTAGGCTAGTCCGTTTTGGATGAACTTTTTTTTTGATTTCGTATAACTTTTCGAGATCTACGCAACCACACCTCATAGTAGACCATGGCGTTAACAGAAAAGATGGACGACGTCCCCGAAACCCTGGCCATAAGATTGTGTTTTTTGTGGGGTGAAACTTTGGAAGGCCATAACTTTGTGTAGAGTAGTCCGTTTTGGATGAACTTTTATCTGATTTCGTATAACTTTTCGAGATCTACGCACCCACACCTCATAGTAGATCATGGCATTAACAGGGAAGATGGACGACGTCCCCGAAGCCCTGGCCATAAGATTGTATTTTTTGTGGGGTGAAACTTTGGAAGGCCATAACTTTGTGTAGGGTAGTCCGTTTTGGATGAACTTTTTTTTTATTTCGTATAACTTTTCGAGATCTACGCAACCACACCTCATAGTTGATCATGGCATTTACAGGGAAGATGGACGACGTTCCCGAAGCCCTGGCCATAAGATTGTGTTTTTTGTGGGGTGAAACTTTGGAAGGCCATAACTTTGTGTAGACTAGTCCGTTTTGGATGAACTTTTTTTCGATTTCGTATAACTTTTCGAGATCTACGCAACCACACCTCATAGTTGATCATGGCATTTACAGGGAAGATGGACGATGTTCCCGAAGCCCTGGCCATAAGATTGTGTTTTTTGTGGGGTAAAACTTTGGAAGGCCATAACTTTGTGTAGACTAGTCCGTTTTGGATGAACTTTTTTTCGATTTCGTATAACTTTTCGAGATCTACGCAACCACACCTCATAGTAGATCATGGCATTAACAGGGAAGATGGACGACGTCCCCGAAGCCCTGGCCGTAATATTGTGTTTTTTGAGGGGTGAAACTTTGGAAGGCCATAACTTTGTGTAGAGTAGTCCGTTTTGGATGAACTTTTTTTTGATTTCGTATAACATTTCGAGATCTACGCAACCACACCTCATAGTAGATCATGGCATTAATAGGGAAGATGGACGACGTCCCCGAAGCCCTGGCCATAAGATTGTGTTTTTTGTGGGGTGAAACTTTGGAAGGCCATAACTTTGTGTAGAGTAGTCCGTTTTGGATGAACTTTTTTTTAATTTCGTATAACTTTTCGAGATCTACGAAACCACACCTCATAGTAGATCATGGCATTAACAGGGAAGATGGACGACGTCCCCGAACCCCTGGCCATAAGATTGTGTTTTTTGTGGGGTGAAACTTTGGAAGGCCATAACTTTGTGTAGAGTAGTCCGTTTTGGATGAACTTTTTTTGGATTTCGTATAACTTTTCGAGATCTACGCAACCATACCTCATAGTAGATCATGGCATTAACAGGGAAGATGGACGACATCCCCGAAGCCCTGGCCATAAGATTGTGTTTTTTGTGGGGTGAAACTTTGGAAGGCTATAACTTTGTGTAGAGTAGTCCGTTCTGGATGAACTTTTTTTTGATTTTGTATAACTTTTCGAGATCTACGCAACCACACCTCATAGTAGATCATGTCATTAACAGGAAAGATGGACGACGTCCCCGAAGCCCTGGCCATAAGATTGTGTTTTTTGTGGGGTGAAACTTTGGAAGGCCATAACCTTGTGTAGAGTAGTCCGTTTTGGATGAACTTTTTTTGTGATTTCATATAACTTTTCGAGATCTACGCAACCACACCTCATAGTAGACCATGGCATTAACAGGGAAGATGGACGACGTCCCCGAAGCCCTGGCCATAAGATTGTGTTTTTTGTAGGGTGAAATTTTGGAAGGCCATAACTTTGTGTAGAGTAATCCGTTTTGGATGAACTTTTTTTTGATTTCGTATAACTTTTCGAGATCTACGCAACTGTACCTCATAGTAGATCATGGCCTTAACAGGAAAGATAAACGATGTCGCCGAAGCCCTGACCATAAGATTGTGTTTTTTGTGGGGTGAAACTTTGGAAGGCCATAACTTTGTGTAGGCTAGTCCGTTTTGGATGAACTTTTTTTTTGATTTCGTATAACTTTTCGAGATCTACGCAACCACACCTCATAGTAGACCATGGCGTTAACAGAAAAGATGGACGACGTCCCCGAAACCCTGGCCATAAGATTGTATTTTTTGTGGGGTGAAACTTTGGAAGGCCATAACTTTGTGTAGAGTAGTCCGTTTTGGATGAACTTTTTTCTGATTTCGTATAACTTTTCGAGATCTACGCACCCACACCTCATAGTAGATCATGGCATTAACAGGGAAGATGGACGACGTCCCCGAAGCCCTGGCCATAAGATTGTGTTTTTTGTGGGGTGAAACTTTGGAAGGCCATAACTTTGTGTAGAGTAGTCCGTTTTGGATGAACTTTTTTTTGATTTCGTATAACATTTCGAGATCTACGCAACCACACCTCATAGTAGATCATGGCATTAGCAAGGAAGATGGACGACGTCCCCGAAGTCCTGGCCATAAGATTGTGTTTTTTGTTAGGTGAAACTTTGGAAGGCCATAACTTTGTGTAGAGTAGTCCGTTTTGGATGAACTCTTTTTTGATTTTGTATAACTTTTCGAGATCTACGCAACCACACCTCATAGTAGATCATGGCATTAACAGGGAAGATGGACGACGTCCCCGAAGCCCTGGCCATAAGATTGTGTTTTTTGTGGAGTGAAACTTTGGAAGGCCATAACTTTGTCTAGAGTAGTCCGTATTGGATGAACTTTTTTTGATTTCGTATAACTTTTCGAGATCTACGCAACCATACCTCATAGTAGATCATGGCATTAACAGGGAAGATGGACGACGTCCCCGAAGCCCTGGCCATAAGATTGTGTTTTTTGTGGGGTGAAACTTTGGAAGGCCATAACTTTGTCTAGAGTAGTCCGTTTTGGATGAACTTTTTTTGATTTCGTATAACTTTTCGAGATCTACGCAACCATACCTCATAGTAGATCATGGCGTTAACAGGGAAGATGGACGACGTCCCCGAAGCCCTGGCCATAAGATTGTGTTTTTTGTGGGGTGAAACTTTGGAAGGCCATAACTTTGTGTAGAGTAGTCCGTTTTGGATGAACTTTTTTTGGATTTCGTATAACTTTTCGAGATCTACGCAACCATACCTCATAGTAGATCATGGCATTAACAGGGAAGATGGACGACATCCCCGAAGCCCTGGCCATAAGATTGTGTTTTTTGTGGGGTGAAACTTTGGAAGGCTATAACTTTGTGTAGAGTAGTCCGTTCTGGATGAACTTTTTTTTGATTTCGTATAACTTTTCGAGATCTACGCAACCACACCTCATAGTAGATCATGTCATTAACTGGAAAGATGGACGACGTCTCCGAAACCCTGGCCATAAGATTGTGTTTTTTGTGGGGTGAAACTTTGGAAGGCCATAACCTTGTGTAGAGTAGTCCGTTTTGGATGAACTTTTTTTGTGATTTCATATAACTTTTCGAGATCTACGCAACCACACCACATAGTAGATCATGGCATTAACAGGGAAGATGGACGACGTCCCCGAAGCCCTGGCCATAAGATTGTGTTTTTTGTGGGGTGAAACTTTGGAAGGCCATAACTTTGTGTAGAGTAGTCCGTTTTGGATGAATTTTTTTTTGATTTCGTATAACTTTTCGAGATCTACGCAACCACACCTCATAGTAGATCATGGCATTAACAGGGAAGATGGACGACGTCCCCAAAGCCCTGGCCATAAGATTGTGTTTTTTGTGGGGTGAAACTTTGGAAGGCCATAACTTTGTGTAGAGTAGTCCGTTTTGGATGAACTTTTTATTGATTTCGTATAACTTTTCGAGATCTACGCAACCACACCTCATAGTAGATCATGGCATTAACAAGGAAGATGGACGACGTCCCCGAAGCCCTGGCCATAATATTGTGTTTTTTGTGGGGTGAAACTTTGAAAGGCCATAACTTTGTGTAGAGTAGTCCGTTTTGGATGAACTTTTTTTTGATTTCGTATAACATTTCGAGATCTACGCAACCACACCTCATTGTATATCATGGCATTAACAGGGAAGATGGACGACGTCCCCGAAGCCCTGGCCATAAGATTGTGTTTTTTTTTTGTGGGGTGAAACTTTGGAAGGCCATAACTTTGTGTAGAGTAGTCCGTTTTGGATGAACTTTTTTCTGATTTCGTATAACTTTTCGAGATCTACGCACCCACACCTCATAGTAGATCATGGCATTAACAGGGAAGATGGACGACGTCCCCGAAGCCCTGGCCATAAGATTGTGTTTTTTGTGGGGTGAAACTTTGGAAGGCCATAACTTTGTGTAGAGTAGTCCGTTTTGGATGAACTTTTTTTTGATTTCGTATAACATTTCGAGATCTACGCAACCACACCTCATAGTAGATCATGGCATTAGCAAGGAAGATGGACGACGTCCCCGAAGTCCTGGCAATAAGATTGTGTTTTTTGTTAGGTGAAACTTTGGAAGGCCATAACTTTGTGTAGAGTAGTCCGTTTTGGATGAACTTTTTATTGATTTTGTATAACTTTTCGAGATCTACGCAACTACACCTCATAGTAGATCATGGCATTAACAGGGAAGATGGACGACGTCCCCGAAGCCCTGGCCATAAGATTGTGTTTTTTGTGGAGTGAAACTTTGGAAGGCCATAACTTTGTCTAGAGTAGTCCGTTTTGGATGAACTTTTTTTGATTTCGTATAACTTTTCGAGATCTACGCAACCATACCTCATAGTAGATCATGGCATTAACAGGGAAGATGGACGACGTCCCCGAAGC